>OY744546.1:5015368-5095368 GCA_963556195.1 Sepiola atlantica
ATAGTCTCTTCCCTTGGTCGACGGTGGTAACGCTCTGCTGGTTAGTAATGGCAAAAGTTCCCTGAACTAACTCCATCCACTCCTAATTCCTGCTTTCACTCTATAATAAAGAGCAAAGTGTATTTATTTGTAAATATATATCCGTCCCGTCACACAAAAAAGTCTGCCTGATGAATACAGGAATGGAGAACGTGAATCTATTTCCATGATAAAATGTTTTCTTTCTTTTTTTCCCCTTCTGTTTTCTATACCGATTTATACGTTTTTTTCTTCCCTTTTTAAATTTTCCAGTTCTCAGTTCACTTTTGCTCACACACATTTTGTGTCTCTTTCCAATGCACTCCTCATGTTTTATTCGCATGGCAACATTAATGCAAACAGTTGCTTTATGTTATTGTAAGTGTTATGTGTATTATTTATGTATTAGCTTGTGGCACTTTAGTCTGATAAATGACATGTAAGTCTGTGGTATAGGCTGTTTGTTCAACGACCTACATAAGACATATAAAACAAAAGGTACAAATCTTATGTGTAGAAAAAAAAGTTTGCAAATAACTCAGCGTGGACCCGATCAATGTTTCCTGTTTTTTGTCTCGTTTAAAAGATCCTAACAACATTTCCGGGTTACGTGAATCGTAACTCATCTACTTCGACTCTGTTGAATCACAAAGATTGCACAGATTGCACATAATTGGTGCCACTCAACTGCTAACCATGTATTCATCAATTTATAACAATGGAGTCGGAATGAAAAGAACGTCGCAACTCGAGGATTCTTTATCTTCAATCGACGAACAAAACAAAATAAAAATCTACCCTCACCTCTTGACGATCGGAAATAAAATCAATGTATTCTTTCCGATTTCGATCACAGATCCGTTTGCTTTGTCTTTATTTACTTGCCTCCCCACGAGGGCAGAGTTAGACATAAGGTAGGTTTTTAAAGTATGGGGGGAGGGAGGGGAATTCAGCTTCCCCAAAGGAGGCAATCCGAATTGGGAGAAAAAATTAAAATTACCCCAGTTTGGAAGGATTTTTTGCTTCACTGAGCGAGGACAGAAAAGATGAAGTGTAATATCAGAACAGGTACTACACTTTGATCCTCGCTAAAATGCGGTTTGTTTTGTCTTTTTTTATAGAAAATCAATCCGTTTTAGGTTATTTAATGCTGAAAAGACATAATCACGTCGACATAATCACGTCGACATAATCACGTCGACATAATCACGTCGACAACCGGTTCCCGTTAGATCCCCAAAATTAAGCGATGTTGAGCCTGGTCAGTACCAGATGGGTGACCAATCGGCAATATCAGGGAATATTGTATATGGGACACTCTCTGCTTATCCCGGCATTGTTTCCAGTCGTCTTGCACTTCTCCTTGCCACTTGGCTCAAGCAATGCCGATGCAGGAGACGTGTGGTTGGAGATTGTGCAACCCTTGCTTCACAATAAACTCCCTAATGGGGGGGGGGGGAAATCTAGTTTAATGCCTTTTGTAGACTATTGTTTTTATTCTGTGTTTTTTCCATCCAGATTTGCTTTATTGCAACAATTATGCTCTGACCGATGAGTCGCACCATCTGTCGCCAATTGTAAACAATTCATGATATAAGATTAATTAAACAAGTTATAAATTTACCCATATGCAGTGGGAGTGCGGGTAGACGAATTTCCCACCCATGTAAATGCATAAATAATGGACGATTGTTTTTTTTGTATATATATATACATATTACTAGCAAAACATACGTGGCCGTAATTAATCGAGGATAGGGATGGGGGGATGGGGGCGTATAAGTAAAATATATGTTTACATTTTTAAATATTCATTTTAAAGTTTCTTTTTTCCATTGTTAGAAAATACAGGAAAGAAAAAAAAAAGAAAAAATACTGGAAGCTATCTACATAAAAACTCTACAACCTAAAATTAACAACATCACATATGAAACCAGTGATAACATTTTAAAATGCTTCACGTAATGCGATTTTGTTCTATGATGTTATCCACCATCGCTGAATTTAAATCGTCAACGACTTTCTGGAACAATGTGAAAAACGTTCTCTGCGCATTTCTTCGCCGTCTTTAAAAAAATTCTCTTCTTTCTCCAGCTTTTTTGTCCGTTTGCTTTTGACGCCTGAGGATGATTCGACGAAGAATCAAAAAGGTTTATGAAACCTGTGAAACCTATGGAGCATTTATTAATTTTTTGATTTTAATACAAAAAAAGCCCATCAGAAAAATTGAAAAAATAATAAAAAGGTATAATTAAACAGACAAATTCTGTTATTTTTAACAATGTTTGCATAATATATATATATATATATATATATATATATATATATATATATATATATATATATATATATATATACAATAATATTTTAATAAATAAATATTAATTATTTAAATACCTAGAGACATCGATGTTTCATGCTAACGCAATCTTCAGTCTAGGAACTAATTCCCGACGGTCGGTAGGCGCGAACCCCGAACACAAATCGCCACTGATTCGTAGTCGATGATCTTAACCAAACGGCCATCGTCAATTAGTTAGTAAAAAATATAGAGTAACTTTAACTGTAAATAACGACACGTGGCCGCCATTTACCAGGCAGCTAGAGTGATCTTACGAAACGGTGTTCGGATCGCGCATATAGCTATTTGTACTGCTTGTTATTAAAGCTACTCAAAAGTGCCCAGCCCTATATATATATATATATATATATATTTGCTTTCTGTCAGTGTGAATATGCATGTGAGAGTGTGTATAAGTTTAGTTGGCATCGTAGACAATGTGAGAATATGTGCGTGCGAGTGATTTCAGTAAGTCAACGACTTTCTGGAACAATGTGAAAAACGTTCTCTGCGCGTTTCTTCGCCGTCTTTAAAAAAATTCTCTTCTTCTTTCTCCAGCTTTTTTGTTCATTTGCTTTTGATGATTCGAAAACGTTCGTGAAACCTATGGAACATTTTTTTTTTATTTTAATACAAAAAAGACCATCGGAAAAATGGAAAAATAAAAAAAGCTATAATTAAACAGATGAATTCTGTTATTTTTAACAATGTTTGCATAATGCATAAATATATATATATATATAAATTATATATATATATATATATATATATATATATATATATATATATATAGTAAGCTATGAAAATATATTTATGGCAATTAAGCTACACAGAGGCTCCCGCGTTTCATCCCCGGGGGGGAATCTTCAGGCTAAAATGTGTAGCTTAATTGCCATAAATATATTTTCATAGCTTACTACCTAGCTCTACTTATGTATCGAGCACTGTTGAAGTAAATACTGAAAATTGATACATAAAAAATTATATCTCCTTATAAAATTTTGTGGATACATAAAATACTAATATATATATATATATATATATATATATATATATATATATATATATATATATATATATATATATATATATGTGTGTGCAAACATTGTTAAATACACCAGAATTCTTTTAAACCTTTTTTAGTTTTTCAATTTTTCTCATAATCTTTTTTGTTTCAAAATAAAAAAGATTAATAAATGTTCCATATGTATCACGAGTACTTTCAAGTCTTTGTCGAATCATCTTCAGGTGACAAAAACAATGAATAAAAAGAAAATTCCAAAACAACAACCAGCAACTCTGAATAGGAGCTTTACAATTTATGTTCCGGGAGAGGGATATAATTTGCATCCTGGAATAAATTACATCTATGTTAAACATTGCATTATCCGACATGGCATTTGAACTTATAGATAACATTGGTGCTTTCTAATGTTTTGGGGGTGGAGAGGAGTTATTTGTTATTATAAGATTTTGAGTTCTTAAATTGCAACTGCCATAATAAATGAAACTTCTATAATAACAATAAAAAATATTAATAACTACATAGGTTTTACCACTACAACCCTTCCACGTAGACTCACTATGCATCTGGTAAATTCTAGTTCGATCAACCAGCATTTAAAAAAACACAACTGACTCCTCCTTTCTGAATTTAGACAAATTTTAGTAAACAACACACAAATATTACACTCCGAAACTAATTTTTAAAAATTAACAATACTTGAAGCCCACAATAAATAACATTACATACAAAACTAGTAAAAATATTTTTAAATGTTGAATGTAGATAGAAACTATTTCGGTACGCTAATTTATAAACATACACACACATACCTATATATATATATATATATATATATATATATATATATATATATATATATATATATATATATATATATATCTAAGAGAGTTTGAATTACTTACATGAGAGAGTTTGAATTACACAATGAACTATTCTGAGTAGCATATCAACGACGACGATGCTAGCGTCGATGGTAGTACGAGTAGAGCTGGGCCGTTCCCCGTATACATTACAAACCAATTACCCAACTTATTACAGTAATAAACCCTTTTATATTTGTACTAGCAGGGCTACCCGGTGTTGCTCAGGGCAACAGTGTATTAAAACTTCTATCTCTCTCTTTTTCCCCGGTTTCCCCCTTCCTCTTTCTTCTCTGCTCAGCCCATTCCTCTCTCTGGGCATACACTTTTTATAAATTACTAGAGTCGGCGTAAGAGAAATAACTCCTTGAAAAAAAAAGAACGGTACTTTCACAGATTAGGACCCACGTTAAGTTTGACCCTAACTCTAACCTTAACCCCATACTGACTCTAATCCTAACCGTAACAATGGGGGTCAAAGTTAGCGCAGGTCTTTATCTGTGAAAGCACTAAAAGAACAGAGTTTCTTCCCTTTAGTTAGTACATGAAAATGACTGGAAAACCGACACCCCTTGACGAAATCGGCGGAAGTTTTGGGGTCAAAGAATGGATTTTTTTCTTCTAAATTTTAGATATTATTCTGATTAACGAAAATATCAACTTTTATGGGTTTTGGTTTGTATGTTTCAAGTTTTAGCTGGACATACACACAAGCATACAGACGTTCGTCCTTTATATAATAGAAGAAGATGTTGGACTTATGATTAAATACTTTCAGAACAAAACATTCCAAAATGATGCAAGGTGGACATTCAGAATTTTCCTACACTGACCGAGTACGAGAGATGAAATGTAGCATCAGAACAGATACAACACCTTTCTCCTAGCTAAAAAGGCGATACAGGGAACCTAGTGAAGATTAAACTCCCTAATCATGTGAGGTTGGCTCGTTCCTGATGATAACAAAAGATCCAACATAAATCCATGAAATAAGTTTGTGACTCACTCAAAGACTGGTTCTCCATCATGATTGCGACCAACTGCTCTTGGAGTTGCGTCAAGTGTTGTTCAAAACTGATCCGGTCTTCTGGGCTCAGCGGGTGGATACATTCGGATCTGGGGGATTCCGGAGACCCGGGTCCAGATCCTTGTCCCGACATGCTGCTGTTTTCTATTTCACGTTCACCAGAAATGCATTCATATATCTGGAAGAGAAAAATTCAAACAAAAGTTCAGTTTGGATAAAACTCTGAAACTACAAAAGATACACTTACAAGCACTTCTTATTAACAATAAATCATCAACCATTTTGAAATAATTGTTATCTTCTCTATAATATTGTAACGCGGATCCTGGCTTGGATAGGATATAGACAACGGTCACCTCTTTGTAATATACCAAGACCTATTCTGACAATTGATGTGAGTAGCATAAAAAGCTGAAATCTAGATAAATTTCCCAACTTGGAGGCCACGGCCCCTTGTGTGTATGTAAGACCATATGCCCGTCCCTTAACAATCATCGTCAACCAACAACGTCGTTCTCATTCTAGCCGTGGCGTCTTGGTGATCGGCGACAGCACATATACTAATTTACAAGTATACAAAAATAAAAACAAAGCAAACTCACAAGAAAAACACAAACTCAAATACATTGTGTATAAATCAGTTGTATTCTGGATGTGTCTGATACCGAAAGGGGACCCCCAAATGTTGTCTGTTGATAGCGGTCTGTCGAGGCGTCATTGTCGTATGTGTATGCAGTGTGATGATGAATAGAAGTGAAAACCTGGCCACTGAGGATTGACAACATGCGTTGCATGGAAAGAAATGATATGAGAATGACACGATGGATGTGCAATGTGAGTCTTAAAAACAGGCTTAGATCTTGGTATGAAACTATTAGATGTAGAACAGTTGAGGTAGCAGGTTCAGATCAAAGGGGAAGGCCAAAGAAAACATGGGAGGAAGTGATAAAAATTGACCTGAGGGGAAGAGGGATAAATAAAGACCTGGCCAGAGATAGGTTCGTTTGGAAGTAAATTTCTTGATAGACGTTAGGTCGAATATGATGATGATGATGATGATGATGATGATGATGACCTCAGAGGAAGATTAAATCTGGGCAGTCTAGTAAGATGCGTGCAGAAGAGTAGACATCGATGGTATGGCCACGTTGAAAGAATAGATGAGAGTGTTTAGGTTAATAGATGTACACCAGTTGAGGTAGCAGGTTCAGTTCAAAGTAGAACATGGGATGAAGTAATAAAAAAGGGTGAGAAAATAAAGCCTGGGAGGCTGGACTTCCTATAACTGCACAAGACCATACCTCACACACCAACAGAGAACAAGCCATCCTTAAAAATGGCCTAGACGCCACCGGTCTGATTTTGGTATGAAACTATTAGATGTAGAACAGTTCAGGTAGCAGGTTCAGATCAAAGGGGAAGGAATACATGGGAGGAAGTGATAAAAATGGACCTGAGGGAAAGAGGGATAAATAAAGACCTGGCCAGAGATAGGTTAGTTTGGAAGTCAATTTCTTAAAGCCGTCCAACACATGCCAGTATCACACTGCGTATACATGCCTGATAGACTCATTAAAATTAAGAAGAAGCAGCCGACTTTCTTTTCGGATTTATTTTTATTGTTGGGTAAAGATTTTCTAATATTGGATTTATTTGCGTACGTATGTGTAATTCACATGGATTATTTGGCCCTGATAATGGATTATTTGCATTGTTGGATGTAAATGTCTTTCTAACAGCGGATTTAGTTTGATTTGTATAAGCCATATAGATGGATTTATCTGCACCTGACAATGGATTTGTCTTCCTGCGTATTAATTTTTTAGTATTAGGTTTATTTTCATTTATATTTTCATGTATAATCGGGTTTCTCTATGGATTTCTTTGCATCCGTGAATTGATTTGTATTTTGTTGTTGCGTATCAAACCAAAACTTTCATCGACACAATCTCTTTGCCATTGAGCAGACGACCATTTTCTTCCAATATTATCAGAGATACGAATGACTGATGAATATTGAAGCACCTCTACTATTGCTATCATCAACAAGTTGTGCATCTTTTAAAACTGATGATAATGTATGTCCCTGGACTTCCAGCAAATCAGTCAGCTAAACAATGTAGTGTTTGGTAAAAGAAGCCATCTTTCTTTTAAATGTGTTTCGACATTTGATGAACAAGATAATTTCTCATCACACGAAAGAAAACAACTTTTGCTTCCAATGTTAGTTTACTCGTTAGATAAATCCAGTCATGAACATACGTCCGTTTGTCCAAACCGCCATCTTTGTTTTCCCAGTCAATAACCAACAACAACAACAAAGACCCCCCAAAATGTTATTTCAAACGTAAGCATTGTTAGTTTACTCGTTACATAAATCCAGTCATGAACATACGTCCGTTTGTCCAAACCGCCATCTTTGTTTTCCCAGTCAATAACCAACAACAACAACAACAAAGACCCCCCAAAATGTTATTTCAAACGTAAGCATTGTTAGTTTACTCGTTACATAAATCCAGTCATGGACACACATCTGTTTGTCCAAACCACCATTTTTGTTTTCCCAGTCAATAACCAACAACAACAAAGACCCGCAAAAATGTTATTTCAAATGTAAGAATTGTTAGTTTACTCGTTACATAAATCCAGTCATGGAAACACGTCCGTTTGTCACCACCGTTATCTTTGTTTTCCAAACAACAACAAGCAAGGGAGGTCACTCTAAAAACTTATCACAAAGGAATAGAACTCTTATATCTCAATACCAGGTAGATAACTTGACAAACTAAACAGAGTAGTGAGAGACAGGAGGTCTTGGAAACTGTTAATATATAATATACCGTATTCTGTAGTATGTTTAGAAGCAATGGTGGAAGGGTGCAGAAAAAAGAGGTAAATCACCAAGAACATCTCTTGGAGACAGTTTATGCAGATTATATGTAACTTCGACCTTCTTCAAGTGCATCTTTTCAAACTGTTGAACCTTCTAGTAGAACTTGTGAATAATCTATACTCGTATATGGGTTAGGGTTAGGGTGAATAATCTATACTCGTATATGGGTTAGGGTTAGGGTGAATAATCTATACTCGTATATGGGTTAGGGTTAGGGTGAATAATCTATACTCGTATATGGGTTAGGGTTAGGGTGAATAATCTATACTCGTATATGGGTTAGGGTTAGGGTGAATAATCTATACTCGTATATGGGTTAGGGTTAGGGTGAATAATCTATACTCGTATATGGGTTAGGGTGAATAATCTATTTAAAATTGAATTATACTTACATCTTCTTCTGGAATATGCATTTTTCCAGGTCGCGTGACTTTGCGACAAGTTGAGTTTGTTGGTGTCGATGGCCCCATCAATGTTGTTGTTGTTGTTGCTGCTGCTGCTGCTGCTGTTGTTACGACAACGGTTTCTTCTTCCTTGTCTTCACCACTTCCCACCTTCTCCGGCTTATCTGTGTTACGGAATCGAGCTCGGATAGCATTTTTTAAACTCATTGCGTTTCGCCACTGGAAAGTTTACCCAGTCATACTCATGTCAACTTGCGCTTGTACAAACTCCAGCAGAATCTGAAAACGAAAATAGCGAAACGAGTTTAATTCATTTGGAAGAAATTTATCGTTCAAAATATTTAGCAGAATCTGAAAACAGAAATAGTGAAACGAGTTTAATTCATTTGGAAGAAATTTATCGTTCAAAATATTTAGCAGAATCTGAAAACAGAAATATCGAAACGAGTTTAATTCGTTTCGAAGAAATTTATCGTTCAAAATATCTTAACAGAATTTGAAAACAGACATAGCGAAACAAGTTTAATTCATTTGGAAGAAATTTATCGTTCAAAATTGTTGCGTGTCGAACATTTTTTTTTTTTTTAAATCGCTCCAGACAAAGCATGAAGCCACTTGATGTAAGGAGCTAAAAAAACAAAATACTACTTCCAGTTCAAGGTCAAAAACTAGCCAACGATAAGTGTTAGATGGACAGATCTCGACCCACATAACAGCAATTCTTCCCCCTTTGTCAGAAACATCGCTCATGGAATGTGAGGGCTAAATGACAAAATAAGGGAAGCGAGAGTTACAAGGCTGCCGATAATTTAATTTAACATTTCAATAATTTAATAACATGTTTTGTTACCTTGGTGATACAATTAGAGCACAGGGTGACGCAGGTGCTAGTGCGATTGCAAGAGTTCGATAAACTAATTAAGTGGCGAATTGGGGGGGGAGGGAATTAATGTTCTTCATTTCTTTACTAACTCAACGTTTGGGAGGTAGAGGAGAATCTTGATTGAACACTCGGATATCTATGGATCTCGTATAGAAATCAAGTGTTAGCCCCAAAAAGGGACCCCTTGATTTCTGAGAACTTTGACTGAAGTAAAATGAAAACAAGAGTGGAGGATAGAGATTAAGAGTTATCAATATTGGCGGGAAAGGGGGGGGAGATAGGAAGAAAAAAGTTTTTTTTATCTATTATGTAAAGATAATAAAAGCTAAAAAAATATTTTTTTTTTACAAACATTTTTAATGCAAGAAAATCCGAACTTTATTTTTGTGTGTTGTCATGGCAACTGAATGATGCTGGGAGGGTTGGGTTAGGGTTAGAGTTAGGTTTAGGGTTTAAGGTTAGGGGTTAGGGGTGGGTTAGGGTTAGGGGTTAGGGTGAGGGTTGGATTAGGGTTAGGTTAGGGTTTAGAGTTTAAGGTTAGGGGTTAGGGGTGGGTTAGGGGTTAGGGGTTAGGGGTGGGTTAGGGGTTAGGGGATAGGGTTTAGGGTTTAAGGTTAGGGGTTAGGGGTTAGGGTTGGATTAGAGTTAGAGTTAGAGTTAGTGGTTAGGATTAAGGGTTAGGGTTAGGTTAGGTTTAGGTTAGGGTTTAGAGTTTAAGGTTGGGGTTAGGGGTGGGTTAGGGGTTAGGGGTTAGGGATTAGGGGTTAGGGATTAGGGGTTAGGGGTTAGGGATTAGGGGTTAGGGGTTACGGTTAAGAGTTAAGGGTTAGGGTTAGGGTTAGGGTTAGGGTTAGGGTTAGGGTTAGGGTTAGGGTTAGGGGTTAGGGATTAGGGGTTAGGGGTTACGGTTAAGGGTTAGGGTTAGGGTTAGGGTTAGGGTTAGGGTTAGGGTTAGGGGTTAGGGATTAGGGGTTAGGGGTTAGGGGTTACGGTTAAGAGTTAAGGGTTAGGGTTAGGGTTAGGGTTAGGGTTAGGGTTAGGGGTTAGGGATTAGGGGTTAGGGGTTACGGTTAAGAGTTAAGGGTTAGGGTTAGGGTTAGGGTTAGGGTTAGGGTTAGGGTTAGGGTTAGGGGTTAGGGATTAGGGGTTAGGGGTTACGGTTAAGAGTTAAGGGTTAGGGTTAGGGTTAGGGTTAGGGTTAGGGTTAGGGTTAGGGTTAGGGGTTAGGGATTAGGGGTTAGGGGTTACGGTTAAGAGTTAAGGGTTAGGGTTAGGGTTAGGGTTAGGGTTAGGGTTAGGGTTAGGGGTTAGGGATTAGGGGTTAGGGGTTACGGTTAAGAGTTAAGGGTTAGGGTTAGGGTTAGGGTTAGGGTTAGGGTTAGGGTTAGGGTTAGGGGTTAGGGATTAGGGGTTAGGGGTTACGGTTAAGAGTTAAGGGTTAGGGTTAGGGTTAGGGTTAGGGTTAGGGTTAGGGTTAGGGTTAGGGGTTAGGGATTAGGGGTTAGGGGTTACGGTTAAGAGTTAAGGGTTAGGGTTAGGGTTAGGGTTAGGGTTAGGGTTAGGGTTAGGGGTTAGGGATTAGGGGTTAGGGGTTACGGTTAAGAGTTAAGGGTTAGGGTTAGGGTTAGGGTTAGGGTTAGGGTTAGGGTTAGGGTTAGGGGTTAGGGATTAGGGGTTAGGGGTTACGGTTAAGAGTTAAGGGTTAGGGTTAGGGTTAGGGTTAGGGTTAGGGTTAGGGTTAGGGGTTAGGGATTAGGGGTTAGGGGTTACGGTTAAGAGTTAAGGGTTAGGGTTAGGGTTAGGGTTAGGGTTAGGGTTAGGGTTAGGGTTAGGGTTAGGGGTTAGGGATTAGGGGTTAGGGGTTACGGTTAAGAGTTAAGGGTTAGGGTTAGGGTTAGGGTTAGGGTTAGGGTTAGGGTTAGGGTTAGGGGTTAGGGATTAGGGGTTAGGGGTTACGGTTAAGAGTTAAGGGTTAGGGTTAGGGTTAGGGTTAGGGTTAGGGTTAGGGTTAGGGTTAGGGGTTAGGGATTAGGGGTTAGGGGTTACGGTTAAGAGTTAAGGGTTAGGGTTAGGGTTAGGGTTAGGGTTAGGGTTAGGGTTAGGGGTTAGGGATTAGGGGTTAGGGGTTACGGTTAAGAGTTAAGGGTTAGGGTTAGGGTTAGGGTTAGGGTTAGGGTTAGGGGTTAGGGATTAGGGGTTAGGGGTTACGGTTAAGAGTTAAGGGTTAGGGTTAGGGTTAGGGTTAGGGTTAGGGTTAGGGTTAGGGGTTAGGGATTAGGGGTTAGGGTTAGGGTTAAGAGTTAAGGGTTAGGGTTAGGGTTAGGGTTAGGGTTAGGGTTAGGGGTTAGGGATTAGGGGTTAGGGGTTACGGTTAAGAGTTAAGGGTTAGGGTTAGGGTTAGGGTTAGGGTTAGGGTTAGGGGTTAGGGATTAGGGGTTAGGGGTTACGGTTAAGAGTTAAGGGTTAGGGTTAGGGTTAGGGTTAGGGTTAGGGTTAGGGTTAGGGTTAGGGGTTAGGGATTAGGGGTTAGGGGTTACGGTTAAGAGTTAAGGGTTAGGGTTAGGGTTAGGGTTAGGGTTAGGGTTAGGGTTAGGGGTTAGGGATTAGGGGTTAGGGGTTACGGTTAAGAGTTAAGGGTTAGGGTTAGGGTTAGGGTTAGGGTTAGGGTTAGGGTTAGGGGTTAGGGATTAGGGGTTAGGGGTTACGGTTAAGGGTTAGGGTTAGGGTTAGGGTTAGGGTTAGGGTTAGGGTTAGGGTTAGGGATTAGGGGTTAGGGGTTACGGTTAAGAGTTAAGGGTTAGGGTTAGGGTTAGGGTTAGGGTTAGGGTTAGGGTTAGGGTTAGGGGTTAGGGATTAGGGGTTAGGGTTAGGGTTAAGAGTTAAGGGTTAGGGTTAGGGTTAGGGTTAGGGTTAGGGTTAGGGTTAGGGGTTAGGGATTAGGGGTTAGGGGTTACGGTTAAGAGTTAAGGGTTAGGGTTAGGGTTAGGGTTAGGGTTAGGGTTAGGGTTAGGGTTAGGGGTTAGGGATTAGGGGTTAGGGGTTACGGTTAAGAGTTAAGGGTTAGGGTTAGGGTTAGGGTTAGGGTTAGGGTTAGGGTTAGGGTTAGGGGTTAGGGATTAGGGGTTAGGGGTTACGGTTAAGAGTTAAGGGTTAGGGTTAGGGTTAGGGTTAGGGTTAGGGTTAGGGTTAGGGGTTAGGGATTAGGGGTTAGGGGTTACGGTTAAGAGTTAAGGGTTAGGGTTAGGGTTAGGGTTAGGGTTAGGGTTAGGGTTAGGGTTAGGGGTTAGGGATTAGGGGTTAGGGTTAGGGTTAAGAGTTAAGGGTTAGGGTTAGGGTTAGGGTTAGGGTTAGGGTTAGGGTTAGGGTTAGGGGTTAGGGATTAGGGGTTAGGGGTTACGGTTAAGAGTTAAGGGTTAGGGTTAGGGTTAGGGTTAGGGTTAGGGTTAGGGTTAGGGGTTAGGGATTAGGGGTTAGGGGTTACGGTTAAGAGTTAAGGGTTAGGGTTAGGGTTAGGGTTAGGGTTAGGGTTAGGGTTAGGGGTTAGGGATTAGGGGTTAGGGTTAGGGTTAAGAGTTAAGGGTTAGGGTTAGGGTTAGGGTTAGGGTTAGGGTTAGGGTTAGGGTTAGGGGTTAGGGATTAGGGGTTAGGGGTTACGGTTAAGAGTTAAGGGTTAGGGTTAGGGTTAGGGTTAGGGTTAGGGTTAGGGTTAGGGGTTAGGGATTAGGGGTTAGGGGTTACGGTTAAGAGTTAAGGGTTAGGGTTAGGGTTAGGGTTAGGGTTAGGGTTAGGGTTAGGGGTTAGGGATTAGGGGTTAGGGTTAGGGTTAAGAGTTAAGGGTTAGGGTTAGGGTTAGGGTTAGGGTTAGGGTTAGGGTTAGGGTTAGGGGTTAGGGATTAGGGGTTAGGGGTTACGGTTAAGAGTTAAGGGTTAGGGTTAGGGTTAGGGTTAGGGTTAGGGTTAGGGTTAGGGTTAGGGGTTAGGGATTAGGGGTTAGGGGTTACGGTTAAGAGTTAAGGGTTAGGGTTAGGGTTAGGGTTAGGGTTAGGGTTAGGGTTAGGGTTAGGGATTAGGGGTTAGGGTTAGGGATTAGGGGTTAGGGTTAGGGTTAGGGATTAGGGGTTAGGGTTAGGGTTAGGGATTAGGGGTTAGGGTTAGGGATTAGGGGTTAGGGGTTACGGTTAAGAGTTAAGGGTTAGGGTTAGGGTTAGGGTTAGGGTTAGGGTTAGGGTTAGGGATTAGGGGTTAGGGTTAGGGATTAGGGGTTAGGGTTAGGGTTAGGGATTAGGGGTTAGGGTTAGGGTTAGGGTTAGGGATTAGGGGTTAGGGTTAGGGATTAGGGGTTAGGGGTTACGGTTAAGAGTTAAGGGTTAGGGTTAGGGTTAGGGTTAGGGTTAGGGTTAGGGTTAGGGTTAGGGGTTAGGGATTAGGGGTTAGGGGTTACGGTTAAGAGTTAAGGGTTAGGGTTAGGGTTAGGGTTAGGGTTAGGGTTAGGGTTAGGGATTAGGGGTTAGGGTTAGGGATTAGGGGTTAGGGTTAGGGTTAGGGATTAGGGGTTAGGGTTAGGGTTAGGGATTAGGGGTTAGGGTTAGGGATTAGGGGTTAGGGGTTACGGTTAAGAGTTAAGGGTTAGGGTTAGGGTTAGGGTTAGGGTTAGGGTTAGGGTTAGGGTTAGGGATTAGGGGTTAGGGTTAGGGATTAGGGGTTAGGGTTAGGGTTAGGGATTAGGGGTTAGGGTTAGGGTTAGGGATTAGGGGTTAGGGTTAGGGATTAGGGGTTAGGGGTTAGGGTTAGGGTTAGGGTTAGGGATTAGGGGTTAGGGTTAGGGTTAGGGATTAGGGGTTAGGGTTAGGGTTAGGGATTAGGGGTTAGGGTTAGGGTTAGGGATTAGGGGTTAGGGGTTACGGTTAAGAGTTAAGGGTTAGGGTTAGGGTTAGGGTTAGGGTTAGGGTTAGGGTTAGGGATTAGGGGTTAGGGTTAGGGATTAGGGGTTAGGGTTAGGGTTAGGGATTAGGGGTTAGGGTTAGGGATTAGGGGTTAGGGTTAGGGATTAGGGGTTAGGGGTTACGGTTAAGAGTTAAGGGTTAGGGTTAGGGTTAGGGTTAGGGTTAGGGTTAGGGTTAGGGATTAGGGGTTAGGGTTAGGGATTAGGGGTTAGGGTTAGGGTTAGGGATTAGGGGTTAGGGTTAGGGTTAGGGTTAGGGATTAGGGGTTAGGGTTAGGGATTAGGGGTTAGGGGTTACGGTTAAGAGTTAAGGGTTAGGGTTAGGGTTAGGGTTAGGGTTAGGGTTAGGGTTAGGGGTTAGGGATTAGGGGTTAGGGGTTACGGTTAAGAGTTAAGGGTTAGGGTTAGGGTTAGGGTTAGGGTTAGGGATTAGGGGTTAGGGTTAGGGATTAGGGGTTAGGGTTAGGGTTAGGGATTAGGGGTTAGGGTTAGGGTTAGGGATTAGGGGTTAGGGTTAGGGATTAGGGGTTAGGGGTTACGGTTAAGAGTTAAGGGTTAGGGTTAGGGTTAGGGTTAGGGTTAGGGTTAGGGTTAGGGATTAGGGGTTAGGGTTAGGGATTAGGGGTTAGGGTTAGGGTTAGGGATTAGGGGTTAGGGTTAGGGTTAGGGTTAGGGATTAGGGGTTAGGGTTAGGGATTAGGGGTTAGGGGTTAGGGTTAGGGTTAGGGTTAGGGTTGAGTTGGGGTTAGGGTTAGGGTTAGGGTTAGGGATTAGGGGTTAGGGTTAGGGTTAGGGTTAGGGATTAGGGGTTAGGGTTAGGGATTAGGGGTTAGGGGTTACGGTTAAGAGTTAAGGGTTAGGGTTAGGGTTAGGGTTAGGGTTAGGGTTAGGGTTAGGGTTAGGGATTAGGGGTTAGGGTTAGGGATTAGGGGTTAGGGTTAGGGTTAGGGATTAGGGGTTAGGGTTAGGGTTAGGGATTAGGGGTTAGGGTTAGGGATTAGGGGTTAGGGGTTACGGTTAAGAGTTAAGGGTTAGGGTTAGGGTTAGGGTTAGGGTTAGGGTTAGGGTTAGGGATTAGGGGTTAGGGTTAGGGATTAGGGGTTAGGGTTAGGGTTAGGGATTAGGGGTTAGGGTTAGGGTTAGGGTTAGGGATTAGGGATTAGGGGTTAGGGGTTACGGTTAAGAGTTAAGGGTTAGGGTTAGGGTTAGGGTTAGGGTTAGGGTTAGGGTTAGGGTTAGGGATTAGGGGTTAGGGTTAGGGATTAGGGGTTAGGGTTAGGGTTAGGGATTAGGGGTTAGGGTTAGGGTTAGGGATTAGGGGTTAGGGTTAGGGATTAGGGGTTAGGGGTTACGGTTAAGAGTTAAGGGTTAGGGTTAGGGTTAGGGTTAGGGTTAGGGTTAGGGTTAGGGATTAGGGGTTAGGGTTAGGGATTAGGGGTTAGGGTTAGGGTTAGGGATTAGGGGTTAGGGTTAGGGTTAGGGTTAGGGATTAGGGGTTAGGGTTAGGGTTAGGGATTAGGGGTTAGGGTTAGGGTTAGGGTTAGGGATTAGGGGTTAGGGTTAGGGATTAGGGGTTAGGGTTAGGGTTAGGGATTAGGGGTTAGGGTTAGGGTTAGGGTTAGGGATTAGGGGTTAGGGTTAGGGTTAGGGTTAGGGATTAGGGGTTAGGGTTAGGGTTAGGGATTAGGGGTTAGGGTTAGGGTTAGGGTTAGGGATTAGGGGTTAGGGTTAGGGATTAGGGGTTAGGGTTAGGGATTAGGGGTTAGGGTTAGGGTTAGGGTTAGGGATTAGGGGTTAGGGTTAGGGTTAGGGTTAGGGATTAGGGGTTAGGGTTAGGGTTAGGGATTAGGGGTTAGGGTTAGGGTTAGGGTTAGGGATTAGGGGTTAGGGTTAGGGATTAGGGGTTAGGGTTAGGGATTAGGGGTTACGGTTAAGAGTTAAGGGTTAGGGTTTGTTTTTGTTTTTGTTACATTATAGTTTTTTGTCTTTAGTCAAAAACATAAATTATAATCCTCGACTCCCCAGAAAGAGAAAAATTCCCCTGCTCAATTTGTGGAAAGGGAGTCGGATGCAACTCAATTTTCTGTGGTTCTTGTAAGCATTGGGTACACAAGAAGTGCAGTGGAAGTACTGGTAGATTAAAAGAGGACATTTGTGTGTAAGAAGTGTAAAACAATAGAGATGGATGCGAACTCAGATGTGGAGAAAATATGTGTGGATGGCGGAGTTATTGAAATTATTCAGAAATTTTGTTATCTTAGTGATACCATTGGAGCACAGGGTGGAGCAGGTGCTAGTGTGATAACTAGAATTAGGAGTAGATGAAGTAAGTTCAGGGAACTTTTGCCATTACTAACCAGCAGAGTGTTACCACTGTCGGCCAAGAAAAGAGTTTATCAGGCATGTATACTCAGTGTGATGATGTATGGAAGTGAAATCTGGTCAGTGAGGGTTGAGGACATGCGTTGCATGGAGAGAAATGATATTAGAATGATACAATGGATGTGTAATGTGAATCTTAAAGGCAGGTTATACTGTTCAGATTTAATCTTCCTCTGAGCTCATCAGATCTAAGCACCTGCTTCACCCTGTGCTCCAATGGTATCACCTGCTTTACCCTGTGCTCCAATGGTATCACCTGCTTTACCCTGTGCTCCAATGGTATCACCTGCTTTACCCTGTGCTCCAATGGTATCATCTGCTTTACCCTGTGCTCCAATGGTATCACCTGCTTCACCCTGTGCTCCAATGGTATCACCTGTTTCCCCCTGTGCTCCAATGGTATCACCTGTTTCCCCCTGTGCTCCAATGGTATCACCTGTTTCACCCTGTGCTCCAATAGTATCACCTGTTTTTCCCTGTGATCCAATGGTATCACCTGCTTCACCCTGTGCTCCAATGGTATCACCTGCTTCACCCTGTGCTCCAATGGTATCACCTGCTTTACCCTGTGATCCAATGGTATCACCAAGGTAACAAAACTTCGCCATTTAAATATACTTTGTCTACATCTGAGTTCTCATTCATCTCCACTGTCTTACACTTCTTGCATAAAAACTGGTTATCCGTTCTCAACATACAAGTAATTCCACTGCATTTCTTGTGTACCCAATATCATTTCCCCCCATGCAATGCATGTCCTCAACCCTCACTTAGGAAACTCAACTTCAGCTTCATAACATACTGCTCTGTTGTTATTAAAAGATGACAAAAGAAAGAGGAAGACAGACAACACTACAGTCAGCATTAAGAATACTACTACGGCTGCTATGAAGAGAAATAAAAAGAACAATTCTGCAATTGCTGCTGACAACAAAGAGAAAGAGAGAGACCCAAATTACACATTGCAAATTTATACGTTACTGGTTGATAAAACAAATAGATTTCGGCAAATGCGTTTCTCCGCGCAAGTGATTGTAAATCCTTAGTATTGAAGTTGATTTTCATCTCCTTAACTAAACAAATTGTGAATCGACAAAAAAAAATTTGCTTTTCGGCCGCCAACCTCCTACCCTTAAGTAGATTAGAAAGATAAACACAGATGAGGAGGCAAAGTCAGAGGAGTTTTTGATGAAACAGCTCTTCTCCATCATCTTCGTCTATCATTCATCTCCTCATCTTTCCCTTCCGATAAACAAGGGGATAAGAAACACAAAAAAACATGAAACAACTGATCTTTTAAACTTTATTTCACCCCAAACAAGGGGCTTAGATGCCACTGAGATGTAAGGGGCTACTTTGATTAGGGGCCAGATTATAGTGGGCATCCGAAGTGGGGAGATGTGCAGACAGGTGTTCACATTTCTGTATGTTGGTACAGTCGGGGAAACAGGGAGCAGGGAGGGAAATGAAGGGGCAAGTTGTCTGAGGAAAGAAAGTATTTGAATAGAAAGTCTTTTGCCATCTTGGGATGTCTGCAGTGAAGGGGTGTGATTTTGCTGCTAGTCAGGTTGGTCGGGGGTATTTACGTTGGGCGGTAAAAGTGCAGTAACTTCGTCGGATCGCATTCTGTAGAAGCACTGTAAAACAAGCCCGGGGATACAACATTGTGGCGATGAGACAGGGGCTGGAGCTTGGTAGACAGCGCGGGAGCTATTAGGTTAAAAACTCTCTTTTTAGGGACCCTAAACTAGGTGTTGGTGCACCTACCCAGATGTGGCAACAACACTTAATCATTTTTAATACTCCCATAATATTCTTCATCCTTTAACTGGCAATCATTTTTTATGGAGGCCAAGTGCCACTCTAGGATAAGGGTTAATAAGACTGAAATTATTATGAAAACTATAGTAGCACTGACATTGATCAATGGTATGAACTTATGGGACAGTTTTTAACAAGTATCTGTTAACATTCAACTCTAAGACGACCATGTTGTAATCATCAGGGAAGCAGTCCCGCGACAATGTTTTCCACAGGCGGAAAGTCCTTGCAAATAAGCTCTTTTTAAAGCTCTATGCATAAAAATAAAAAATATATTAATTCCCAATTCCTCTCCGAAATTAAGATTCTGATTCGGACAATGGAAAGGATCTACAAAAAGATATCCAGACATAAGTTATCAGTTATATATATATATATATATATATATATATATATATATATATATATATATATATATATATCTTTGAAAAGCCTTGGCTTAAGGAAAGAATAATAAACACTAGTTTATTACAGAATACACCTTGCATTGAAAAATCGAAATTTGAAATAAATTTGGACATTCGTTACATGTTTATCACTCTTATCTCTCTCTCTCTCTCTCTCTCTCTCTCTCATATATATATATATATATATATATATATATATATATATATATATATATATATATTTATTTTGGTACAGAAAAATTAGTACAACATTCGTACCGTCGGTTTCAAGCACAGAATGGCTTAGCCATCCGGCTCTCTTCAGTTTCTGTTGTCATCTGTTTCGGAAATGTGAAGTCACACACACACACACATATATATATATATATATATATATATATATATATATATATATATATATATGTATGTATTAAATTAACTTCCTGCACTGAAGATTGCGTTAGCATGAAATATCTATGTCTGTAGGTAATAAATAATTAATATTTATTTATAAATATTATATATATATATATATATATATATATATATATATATATATATAACCAATAATGTTTGTATAATTAAAACTTTATACTTATATATATATATATATATATATATATATATATATATATATATATATGAGCAGAATTCTTTCCTTTAAACATAAATACTATAGACAAATTCTGTCTACATACTTTTGTACTGACCCGTTCCAATTTTCAAATGAATTTTCTTGCTTCTGGCGGTAACTGGCCGATGTATCCTACATAATCGCTATTTACTCGAGTACTCTCTGATCCGTCAGGATCCATTATCATGGGTGGTTATCAGTAAAGGTCAATGGTGTTAGGATATTTATAGGGGTGATAGTGTTTTATATATATATATATATATATATATATATATATATAAAATAAAATATTTCACCGGACACCTTATCAACGGACATTCACCAACCGGACAGACCCGATATCTTTTTACACGCACACTCTCACTCTCTATTACTTAATATGTTTTCAAATTTTGAATTTTGGCTTTTCCACTGCCAACTTATCCATCTATGTAATTCCTCTGATGATAAGATTTTAATCTTTGAAAAGCCTTGGCTTAAGGAAAGAATAATAAACATGTTTTTACCGAGTACACCTTGCATTGAACAATCGAAGTTGAAATAGATTTGTCATTCGTACATATTTATCTCTTTTCTTTCATTTATCTTTTATATATATATATATATATATATATATATATATATATATATATATATAAGTATAAATTTTTATTTATACAAACATTATTGGTTACATATGTGCATACATGTTTCGGTTGTACTTTTCCCAGAAAGTCAACCTCATCAGACCAAGAATTCTCGAAAATTCTTGGTCTGATGAGGTTGACTTTCTGGGAAAAGTACAACCGAAACATGTATGCACATATGTAACCAATAATGTTTGTATAAATAAAAATTTATACTTATAAACAGCTCTACTTGTTATTGAGCACTTTTTATAAACACTTGAGTTTCTACGGATTTACATTTACAGAAACTAATACAATACATGTACGATATATATATATATATATATATATATATATATATATATATATATATATATATATATATATATATCTCGTGATTCTAGACAGAATCTACAAACTGCGTTCGAGCCCATACAACTGCTTGCAACCGCCACTCCTGCACTGATGAGGGTACAAAATCCGAAACGACAGGTAAAAAAACACTTCAATACTTAAAAATATTTACAGTTAATGCCATTTTAAGATTAATAGTCTTAATAGTAGAGCCCTGTTTGAAATTACAAAGTTTGTTGCTACCATCGATTATGCAAAGTTCCACTCGAGTATTGAACACTCTCAACAACAATGACGCCTGCCCCCGCCTCTCTGGTAAGTGTACGTGAATTTCAGCTACTGTTTGTGGCGATTTGTCGCAGCCGCGTGTGCATGGACGTTAGGATCGTGATTCTAGACTGAATCTGCGAACTACGTTCAACCCAATGTGATCGCTTGCAACCGCCATTCCTGAACTGATGAGGATAAAAAATCCGAAACGATATCGTCTGTAGGTACACAAGCACTTGAAGACTTAAAATTTTTTACAGTATACACACACACACAGTCTCTTCAGAATGCTAACGGGACAGCTATATATATATATATATATATATATATATATAAAGATTTTTCGTTTATATTTATATACAGTGCTCGATGTCTTCTCATACAGAGCTTTAAATAAAGTAAATGTTTAATATCATTTCAGCCTTTTAGTGATCAGCGAACAGCCTAGAACAATCCAACTCGTTCTAGGCTGTTCGATGATCGCTAAGAGTCTGAAAGTTTGGTAATGACCTATTAAAACATGTAATTTATTTAAGTACTATATATATATATATATATATATATATATATATATATATATATATATATATATATATATATGCGTGTGTGTGTGCGTGTGTGTGTATGAGCTGAAAACAGAAATAAACAGCTTAGGATATCAACTTAAGCGATTTATCTCTCAACTTGATCCGATTATTATTTATTGTACGACAATAGCAAAAGTGGAACAATCAATTTCTGCCTCTAATTTCCCAACAGATATTGCAACAACCATTTCAATTCGTTGCCCTGTGATATTTTGTTCCGCAGACGAGAATTTCTTGGGAAAAAAAACATCAGGGGTAGGTATCAAGTGAACACTGTAAGATCGTAAATTTTTCAGCAAGATTTTGGTCGATAGTTCTTGCCCCTCGACTAGAGTTTTGGATAAGACAAATTATGTATATGAATTTAAATGTCTATTGAGAGAATGTGTTTTCGACAATAAAAAAAATATATATACCTAGGTTTGACTACTACAACTCTTTCGAGACGTCTCACTACGCACTTGAAAAAAATAATAAAATCATTTCTTAATGCTCTATTCATATTTGCGGCATAATCACGTTGAAGTTAAGCGACGTTGAGCCTGGTCAGTACTAAAATGGGTGACCATTTGGGAATACCAGGTGTTGTATGTGCTCTCCGCTTATCCCGGCATTGTTTCTAGTATTCTTGCGCTTCTCCTTGCCACTGGAATCAAGCAGTGCCGATTCAGGAGAAGTGTGGTTGGGTGATTGTGCAACCCTTGCTTCACAAGTACACGCGCAGCTTCTTTTACAGGGGGTATCCATTGTCTCTAAAGACTGAACGGAGGCGATGAATTCATACTGCTACTAATCTTAACTGTCCGCCAAACTTTCACTAAAATATTTAAGTCTTGATATCAAACCCCTTCTGATGGTTCTAGACGGAACCAAATTACTAGGGTCCTCAACCACTATGGCAAGTTCATCAGCCAGTTTCAGCCTGAAATGCGAACACTCATTAGGCAACTCGAACGGATCAATACCAAATATGTTCGGAAGAAATGATGCTGCCCTAATATGTATAAACGTTGATTCTGGAGCCAATACTAGAAGTCTGGATGGTGGTCACTTCTAAGTCTGCTGAATGTCACTTGCTGATGCTGATGATGATGATGGTGGTGGTGGTGATGATGATGATGATGATGATGATGATGATGATGATGATGATGATGATGATGATGATGATGATGATATTGGTTGTGATGATGATGATGATGATGATGATGATGGTGATGATGATGATGATGATGATGATGATGATGATATTGGTTGTGATGATGATGATGATGATGATGATGATGATGATGATGATGATGATGATGATGATGATGATGATATTGGTGGTGGTGATGATGATGATGGTGGTGGTGATGATGATAATGATGATATTGGTGGTGGTGGTGATGATGATGGTGGTGGTGATGATGATAATGATGATATTGGTGGTGGTGGTGGTGGTGGTGGTGATTATGATGATGATGATGATGATGATATTGGTGGTGGTGATGATGATGATGGTGGTGGTGATGATGATAATGATGATATTGGTTGTGATGATGATGATGATGATGATGATGATGATGATGATGATGATGATGATGATGATGATTCTCCTCTTATTTAATGGATATTCTACCTAGGATAGTTCATTGTATAATGAGAAGGGGTGTCAGTATTTTCTATACACAAAATAGCATTTTTGTTCACTTAAATTTTTTTTAGATAAACAAAAAATATGGATGTTATGTATAACTGGAAAAGGGGGGGGGGTTAAACAGAGGTAGGCTTTCTGGATCCGGAAACGAAACAAATAGAAGAGGTGGTGGGATGGAAGGATGCAAATGATAGATTGCAAAAGACAGCAAAATGAGTCCGAAATGAAACAGAGAGATGGAAAAAGTTGCGGTGTGATGGGAGGAGAAGGTCCGTTATGATATGATAGATTGCTAAACAGGATAGTCGACAGAACACGCAGAGAGGGATGGCCGCCACGGCGCCATGCCAGCCAACTTACTTGACAGAACCACACCTTTTTATCACTCCGTCTCCATTTCATATCCCGTATGCAGCGTTTTGTTTGTTTTACAGCATATCGATCCGTCTTGCGTCATTTAATGCTGATATGCAATACCTGTTTGAAAGGATCGAACACAAATGCTTTACGGGTGAGAGGGTTAGGGTTAGGGTTAGGGTTAGGGTGAGAGGAGGAGGAATATGAATCAGTATGGTACGATTTTTTTATCCTGTTGTTGGCATTGGGTTCCCCGATTTCTTCTATAATCAGGTGCTCACAGTAGCGACCACGTGAAGGTCACCGACATCAATAAGTGAAAGTGGTGCTATGGAACAGACTGAATCCGAATTTAAACCAGCTGAGATGATGAGTCTGAGATGATGAGTTTGAGATGAAGAGTCTGAGATGATGAGTCTGAGATGATGAGTTTGAGATGATGAGTCTGAGATGATGAGTCTGAGATGATGAGTCTGAGATGATGAGTCTGAGATGATGAGTCTGAGATGATGAGTTTGAGATGATGAGTTTGAGATGATGAGTTTGAGATGATGAGTCTGAAGTGATGAGTTTGAGATGATGAGTCTGAGATGATGAGTCTGAGATGATGAGTCTGAGATGATGAGTTTGAGATGATGAGTCTGAGATGATGAGTCTGAGATGATGAGTCTGAGATGATGAGTCTGAGATGATGAGTCTGAGATGATGAGTTTGAGATGATGAGCCGAAGTAAGAAATTGGCAATTTTTGTCAGAGTAAGTATTTTTTATTTTGGTGCTTGTCCATGAAAATACACAAGTGAAATACGGCCGTTCCAAATAAATTAACAGGAAAACTCTTTGATTTGCTTACGTATCAGACAAAAGTGGTACTACTCCAGGATTTGCGCCTAATTTCCGTGACTGCTCGGCAGCTGCTCGCCGACAGCTCGCCGACAGCTCGCGGAAGTGTCTGAGACCTGCCGAGTCAAAAACGAGGCTGTATAAACAAAACCGCAAAAAATCGTGAAAAAAATAAAATGGAAGGTTGGCAGACGACAACAATATAAGACGATGAATATATGGAAAGAAAAAGAAATGCATATATTTTTATTAAAAATAGTTATAGCACTGCGTTAGTTACTTATACCTTTCTCCTTCGACTCAGGACTGTACTCTGTTAAACTCTGTCTCTGAAAGGATAGGTACAGCACTCTCACTTGACTCGAGTGCCGAAATACATGGGGATTTTAATGTATATCAACGTGACTGGCTTGGATTCTCCAGCTATACAGACGCAGCTGGTAACTCCACGTATAGTTACTTAAAAGGGCTTTCAACAGTGAAACAGATTAGTTTAGAAATCCATTTCTAAAAGTCGTCCACCACATGCCAACATGTAAAATGGATATTAAACTAACCCATGATGATGACGATGTATACTTATGGCAAGCGAGCTCCACAGAAACAAGTGTGCTTCATTCCAAGAAGGCAGTCATTATGTCATGAAACTAAGTAAGCTTTAAGAATCTCTTCGATAGAAATGAAACGCAATTGATTCTGTGAAGCTCGCTTGCCATAAGTATACGTTGTCATCATCATAATTACATTTTATACTTCTCTATATATTCATGCTCAAGAAGTTTTACACTAATAATCAAATCCCCTTTTTTCTCCTCCTTTGTCTCCTCAATTCTCCCCTTCAACCCCGCAACCCGAAGTAGACGTACAACACTTTATGGATCTCTATCCACGTCAGCTTGATTTTTGAAAATGTCTCCGATACTTCGTTTGCACATTAGCCGTTTGTTAGTGCATTCATTATGCTACGGCATCGAATGCAATTGAATGAGGAACACTATGCCCTCTTTGTTAAATTATCTCCCTTTGTATTCAGATAAAAAGGAAGGAAGGGTCCTTGGACTCACTATAAAGGAGAGCCCTCCACTACGACCAGGAGAGGCTTATAATGGCCGCCCAAGACCAGGGCCTGATGACAAATGTGTTTAAAAAGATGGCTGGTCTCAGTCAGGACAACAAGTGCAGGTTTTGCCACACTGAAGTGGAGAGTGTGAGCCACCTGATATCGAGTTGCAAAATCATGTTGGCAGATGGCTCCTATACAGCTCGACATAATGGAGTGTGCAGGTACCTCCACTGGACCATCTGTAAGAAACTGAATATCAGGTGTAGCAGCAGGCACTGGGAACATCTACCTGAGAGAATGTGGGGAATGGGACATACATCATCCATTATGACCATGAAATCCCCACAGCTACCTATCTGGAAAACGCAGCTGTCAAACCTGACATTGTCATATGAAACAAGAGTGAGAGAGAGTGGCAACTTTGGTTGAGGTCAGTGTCCCTAATGATGGGGGCCTAAACAGAGCTGAAAGGGAGAAAATAACAAAATATCAAGGTCTAATGTGTGATATGAAAAGAAACTGGAACCTCAAAGAGATCTCCATCATTCCAGTTATCATAGGAGCCACTGGACTCATGAAGAAGAACTTGAAAAAGTATTTGGCAAGTATACCTGGTGAACCAAGTGCAAGAGAAATCCAAACAACTGCACTCAAGGGAACAGCCAGAATTCTGAAAAGAGCTCTCGGTTGGAGTCTGTAAATAGCGGGTGATCGTATGGCATTTGGAAGAATACCCCGTCCCCAGCAAATGAATGAAAATAAAAATAAAAAAAATAAAAAGAGTTTTGTTTCTTTGGGACACTTCTGCCTCAAGCCGATAACAACATACGATTTATGCATATTTTTACATATTTCGGCAGTGGGGCCCCAGGGACATACTCAGCATTGATTGAGTGGAAGGAGATTCAAATAAAGTTTAAATTTAAATAAGTTTATGTAAGTTTATAATATTTAGTCGCCCCCCCCCTCCCCATCCAGACATACCTTACGTTTTCCAGGATTAAGTGGGAAACTCAAACGGCTTTCAACAGTAAAATTGTAATACCTACCCCCCACCCGTAAAATAAAATGTCATAATTCAATTCTTAAAGAATATATATATATATATATATATATATATATATATATATATATATATATATATATATATATATATATATATATATATATATATAAAGTGGTGTACTAAAAGCGAACTTTTAGGAGAAGTAAAACCTATTGTGAAGAGTATACAGCTCAATATCCAGGATAGAGCAGGTAGAATGAAGAAGAATGGGAAGGAATTAGAGAAGCAAAAGCCAAATCATAATTCAATTCAATTGCTCAGAGCAAGGTATATTCCGCAAAAAAGGCAATTTATTCAAGTTAAATTTTCCTTAAGCCAGACTTTTCAAAGATCAAAATCTTATCATCAGAGGAAGTCGCTGGGATAGATAAGTTGGCAAAGGCCAAGATTTAAAATTTGAAAAAATAAAATAAAAGTTGTAGGGGAAGAAACACAGGGCAAAATTCTGCCCGAATGCAAGCAAATGTTCGATTGCTAAAAAGTCCGGTGTTGAAAAGTCCAGCGGAGAGAATGAGATGTAGATAGGTTAAAAGGCCCGAAAGGTTGTGAGAGAGGATTCAAAGTTAAATTCCAAGAAGCCACAACTTCAGGTGCGGCAAAAATAGAAAATCCAAAGGGTAAAATGTCCAATAGGAGGTACGCTCGTGGATACAGGCAGGCAGGCTCAGAAGAGAGTGAGGTGGAAAATATTCTGCCATTAACAATACTTCCTGGGCAGAGATGTCAAAGAAAATGCTTTAAAATGGGAAAAAATGTAGCGAAAATATTTAAAAGTTAGCCCGAAGCAAATTTTGGAATTCTAATGACTAAGTTTTTTTGGGTTTTTTTATCAAAGTTCACCCCAAACAAGGCAAGTTGCCACTGCAGACGTAAAGGGGCTACTGAGAATTAGACTGAAAATTTTTTTGGGGGGGTCATCCTAACTTAGGAGCTGTACAGCGAGAATCTTGTTCACATTAGTTTTAAATTTGTGCATGTCGGTACAGTCGGGGAAACAGGGGACAGGGAGGGAGTTCAAAAGACCAGCAGCACAAGGAAAGAAGTTATTGGCGCAGAAGGCTCTCCGGCATCTGGGGACCTCCACAGTAAATGGATGGGATTTAGCTGATTGGAAAAACAGAACAAAAACATTCTTGCCACCATTCGCGAATAAGAGCCATTGTCAAGGTACACCTGAAGAAGGTCAGAGGTTACATCGGCCGAAACGTTGTGAGAATAACACCCAATATGAGAACAGTAGTCCGAACAATTCAAATAATACATAAATCGTTTTTATTTATTTATTTGAAAAAATCTCTTTCTGTATATTTAATAAAAGTAGCAAATATACTCTGTGTGTGTGTGTGTAGAGAGAGAGAAAAAGAGAGAAAGAGAAAGAGAAAAAGAGAAAGAGAAAGAGAGAAAAAGAGAAAGAGAGAGAGAGAAAGAGAGAGAGAGAAAGAGAGAGAGAGAGAGAAAGAGAAAGAGAGAGAAAGAGAGAGAGAGAAAGAGAGAGGGAGAGATAAAGAGAAAGAGAGAGAGAGAAAGAGAGAGAGAAAGAGAAAGAGAAAGAGAGAGAGAGAGTCTTACTTTCTGGACTGCTAAATTATCCTCGTCTTTTGTAGAATTTCAAATAAACGAATATATAGATAACCCTAACCCTAACGCTACACCTGAGAGTATTTATTTACTCCTCTCCAGGAGTTAGGCACAAGGCCAGTTTTTATCTTACTCCCACAAGTAAGATGTGACCCAAGGTCGGATCGGGAAAGTGGGGTTTAAAAATTGCCTGGGCAGCCCCGTCGGCATTCCCCGGTAGGGGCGCCCCAGGCAGTAAGCAATAAACTTACTCCTCCCCAAAGAGGGGAGGCGAAGCCTGGGAGGGTGGACCTCCTAGAACTGCACAGGACCGACCCATAGACCGGCGTAAATCAAGCCCCGAAGGCCAAGACAATACCAATCTATGGGGTGCAGTATCCATCAGAACAGATACTACACTTTGATCTTAGCCAAAAAACCAAGAAAGATACACCTGAGAGTAGAGTAAGTAGCCGTTAATTAATAAAGGTAGAAACAGGTAAATGTAAACAAAAAACAGCAAACAAAAAACAACAAAAAACAACAAACAAACAAAAATCTATTGACGTAAGCAGAGAAACATGGAAACGTAGAATATATATCGTTTTATACTTAGTATAAAGTAGGTTGGGAGTTACCCTCCCCAACTGGGTTGGGTTTTGAGCGGGGCTGAGCAAGAGGCAAGGTTCTTCGCCGAAAGAGAGAAAGAGAGAGAGAGACAGAGAGAGAGAGAAAGAGAGAAAGAGAGAGAGAGAAAGAAAAAGAGAGAGAGAAAGAGAGAGAAAGAGAAAGAGAGAGAAAGAGAGAGAGAAAGAGAGAGAAAGAGAAAGAGAGAAAGAAAGAGAGAGAGAGAAAGAGAGAGAGAGAAAGAGAGAGAGAAAGAAAGAGAGAGAGAGAAAGAGAGAGAAAGAGATAGAGAGAAAGAAAGAGAGAGAAAGAGAGAGAGAAAGAGAGAGAGAAAGAAAGAGAGATAAAGAGAGAGAGAGAGAGAGAGAAAGAGAGAAAGAAAGAGAAAGAGAGAGAAAGAGAGAGATAAAGAGAGAGAGAGAAAGAGAGAAAAATAGAAAGAGAGAGAGAGAAAGAAAAAGAGAGAGAAAGAAAAAGAGAGAAAGAGAGAAAGAGAGAGAGAGAAAGAAAGAGAGAGAGAAAGAGAGAGAAAGAGAAAAAGAGAGAAAGAAAGAGAGAGAGAAAGAGAGAGAGAGAAAGAGGAAGAGAGAAAGAAAGAAAAAGAGAGAAAGAAAGAGAAAGAGAGAGAAAGAAAGAGAAAGAGAGAAAGAGAGAGAAAAAGAGAGAAAGAGAAAGGGAAAGAGAGAAAGAAAGAGAGAGAAAGAGAGAGAAAGAAAGAGAAAGAAAAAGAGAAAGAGAGAGAGAGGGGGGGGGGGGTAATTCAAGAAAAATCTGTTTAATTTCCTTGCCTTCATCTGATTATTACCCCATCCCCTCACAAACATCCACCCACCCCACACTCCCAGGGCCAGCATCTTCGTAAATCTTGCCGGCGAGGTTCCAGAAGAATCACAGACGGCTACGGCGGCTCAAACCGAGGGGAGGAGGTGGTGCCGGGGGGGGGGGGGGGGAGGGGGGGAGAGCGGTTTTTATTTTCTCTGCAGATTTTTCTCGCAGATTCATCGGAGCGGTCATTGATATTCGGCCCACCTAAACAAACACTTCCTCCTTTCCTGCGTGTACGGATGGCGTATAACACAGACGTTTACAATTTTGAGCAGACGATAAAGGTGAACGCGAACGAATCGGTGTTTTATTAGGTCTAACAACAATTAAGACGCTGTGATATGTTGCGGCTAAATCTCTAAATATAGATTTCTGCGGCTCGTCTTTGCGTGTGTAATTAGAATCAGGGATAAAGGTGAGCTTCGTAGAAGAGAAATAATGAAACCTGGAGATGGAATGGTTTGTGCCAATAGGAAGAGTTTACCATTTAACTCACCCCCCCATCCCCAAGGGTCTTCGATACAGGACCCCTAATTAGAAGAGCACACTTTCTAATAGCTAAAGCCATAGCTAAATTACTAACCCCCTTATTAGGCACTATTAGTCCAGCATATAAAAAGCTCCGGAGCCCCCCCCCCCCTCCCTCACACAGCATCATCATCATTATATTCGGTTGATCGTCCGTTTTACATGCTGGCATGTGTTGGACGGCTTTTAAGAAATTGACTTCCAAGCTAACCTATCTCTGGCCAGGTCTTTATTCAAAACTACATAACCTGAAATGCAACAGATTTTCTTTAGAAGTCATTTCCTTAGTTGAGGCAAAATATATTTTTTCACACGAGGTAGGCCAAGGAAAATATCGGAAGAAGGTAATAAAAATGAACTTGAGGGAAAGAGGGACAAATACAGACCTGGCCAGAGATAGGTTACTTTAGGGGTGAATTTCTAAAAGCCGTACGATGCACGTCAGCACGTAAAACGGACATTAAACCGAATATCATGCTGATGGTGATGATGATGATGCTGCTGCTGCTGATGATGATGATGATGCTGACACTGCTGCTGATGATGGTGGTGGTGATGATAATAATAATGATGATGATGATGATGATGGTGGTGATGATGATAATAATGATGATGGTGGTGGTGGTTGTGATGATGATGATGATTCTGATAATGATGGTGGTGATGGTATGATGGTATGATGGTGATGATGATGGGGGTGATGATGATGGTGATGCTGATAATAATTATAATAATGATGATGATAATGATGATGATGGTCAACAAATACTTGTCATAAACCCTAATGAGTAATCGAACTTTGTTCATTCCATTCACCGTTGATTATAAATGAGCGACTTCTCTACTACAAGAGTATTGATTTACTCCTCTCCAGGAGTTAGGCACAAGGCCAGTTTTTATCTTACTCCCACAAGTAAGATGTGACCCAAGGTCGGGTCGGGAAAGTGGGGTTTAAAAATTGCCTGGGCAGCCCCGTCGGCATTCCCTGGTAGGGGCGCCTCAGGCAGTAAGCAATAAACTTACTCCTCCCCAAAGAGGGGAGGCGAAGCCTGGGAGGGTGGACCTCCTAGAACTGCACAGGACAGACCCATTGACCGGCGTAAATCAAGCCCGAAGGCCAAGACAATACCAGTCTATGGGGTGCAGTATCCATCGGAACAGATACTACACTTTGATCTTAGCCAAAAGGTACTACAAGAGTAACCACGTGCATGAAAACCCTGCAAAAACTCAAGTCTGCCGGTTTCATCTCAGGAACCGCTGATCAGTTAGCACTTTTATCCGTTGCACTATTTTTCGAGGGAACGCCGTAAGCCTGCCTAGCCAGCAGGACATCCGATAAAACTTGCTGATATTCCGAATATAAACTTTTTTTTAAATTTGGTGATTGAAAAAGATTTTCATGAAATTTTAAATGCAAATCTAATATTCATATTTTGCCAAATGTTGAATTATGTATTTATTGAATAAATGTTTTACTTACACGAAAAAAAAAAACAAATAAAATTGAAACAATGTCTGCCATTTTGCCAATCAACATTTTATTATTATTTTCATTTTTTGTTACAAGTTTCGTGAATGACTTCCAACTTCTGTTTGTTGCCATTTTTTTTATGGAAATCGCTCCAGACAAGGCATGAAGCCACTTGATGTAAGAAGCTACAAAAAAAAAATACTACTTCAAGGTCAAAAACTAGCCAATGGAAAGTGTTAGATGGATAGATTCCGACCCAGAAAACAGCAATTCTTCCCCCTTTGTCAGAAACATCGCTCATGGAATTTGAGGACTAAAGGACAAAATAAGAGCTTTGTTACCCTTTTTCTTGTGCTGCTCACTATGATTCAACTGATCCCCTTCATGTCTTAAGTGACCTACCACACGGCTTTGGAGTGTTTCGATGACTGACGGCAGGTCACATGATTGTACTAGTTGAGGCATTATTGTGCGACACAATTTCTCATGGAAAGCTTTTCCAGTGAGATTTGCAATTTTCACCGCAGCCAGAATCGTGTTGTTTTGACGTTTTCTCATAAATCACTTCTCGTAGCCGCACAAGAGTACGGGTCGGACTTGTGTTTTGCACGCTGCCTCTCTCGCTTATTTGTACACATTGGTACTGAACAAATTAAATGCAAAATCTATCCTTCCTGCTTTCGTGCTTATGACTTAGAATGTATAAATTGGACCTCGTCCTTGAGTGCCAATTTCTTCACAACGTCAAAATCACATGAAGTGGTTTGTGACTAACGACACACTTCTTGACCACGTCAAAATAGAAGACATCCTGAGGCAACACCAAATAAATTCTGAAACTGTTTGACCATTTGACTCTTAAATTTTTTTTTCTCTAAATCAGTGATTCCCAACCGGGGTCCACAGAAGCTTTAAGAAGCTAACCATAACCCTAACCAAACCCTAACCCTAACCCAACCCTAACCCAACACTAAGCTAACCCTAACCCGAACTCTTAAAATTTTCTTTCTCTAAATTAATGATTCCTAATCGGGGTCCACAGAAGCTTGAAGAAGCTAACTCTAGCCCAACCCTAACCCTAAGCTAACCCTAACCCTTAAAAAAATTTTTTCTCTAAATCAGTGATTCCCAACCGGGGTTCATAGAAGCTTTAAGAAGCTAACCGTTACCCTGACCTTAACTCAACACTAAGCTAACCCAACCCTAACCTAACCAAAACCAAAACCCTAACCCAACCATAACCCAACCAAAACCCTAAGCTAACCCAAACCCAACCCTAACCCTAACCCAACCCTAAGCTAACCTAAACCCAACCAAAACCCTAACCCAACCATAACCCAACCAAAACCCTAAGCTAACCCAAACCCAACCCTAACCTTAACCCAAACCCAACCCTAACCTTAACCCTAACCCAACCCTAAGCTAACCCAAACCCAACCCAACCCCCGAAAAAAAATCTTAATCTGGTTCCTATTTATTTTGTTTTGTTCACTCGATGTACTTGTACTTATTGAAATTTTCAAGATTTGAATTTGGATTTTATTTTATGAATTAACAAAATTGATTGATGGTTAGTTTTTACTAAGAAAGAAATATTATTAAGTATTTGAAAACAGAAAAAGACATTTTGTAACGGTGCACGAATTACCGGTGATTGCAAGAATTAGGGGTGGATGAAGTAAGTTAGGGTTACGGTTAGGGTTGAAGTAAGTTAGGAGAACTTCTGTCATTACTAACAAAAAAAGAGGAAGGTAGAAAGACGGAGGGTAAAGCGATATAAGTTTTAATAGAAATAAGTTGCACTTTTGCCCCGGGCAACGCCGGGGATCCCTGCTAGTAACGAATAATTCAGTGTGTAATCATCAAAGTTATGTTGGTGCGAGAAAAACACACATACCCACATACGTGAAGTTATCTCATCTCATGTTCGTGCGTACGTTATCACCTTTCACACACATTTAAAAAAAATTAGATCATCCGATCAGCGAAGTAGGTGATTGCTGATTGATCTGGTGTCGCTAAAGTAAAGAATTCTGATTTTAACCATTTCTAAAATGAATTGTTCCCAAATCAAATTATGTCGTTCCGTCGACTAAAACCATTTTAAATAAATAGAGTTTAAAAAGTGACATATTCGTTTTATTGATTTGAAGAATATTTAGCTGACAATTATTTCCACGGTAAGAAGACAAAAAGAATATTGTTTTCAAAAGAATTCAATTGCTACAATTTTAAATAAATAAATAAGACATATTCGTTTTATTTATTTCAAGAATATTTAGCTGACAATTATTTCCACGGTAAGAAGACAAAAAGAATATTGTTTTCAAAAGAATTCAATTGCTACAATTTTAAATAAATAAATAAGACATATTCGTTTTATTTACTTAAAGAATATTTAGCTGACAATTATTTCCACGGTAAGAAGACAAAAAGAATATTGTTTTCAAAAGAATTCAATTGCTAGAATTTTAAATAAATAAATAAGACATATTCGTTTTATTTACTTAAAGAATATTTAGCTGACAATAGCAATTATTTTTACAAAAAAGAATCATTTTTTAAAAATAGTATTTACCCTGTAAGACATTTATTATTTCACAAGCATTTCCAACAGGAGACTGTTTGAATTCCGATATTTCTATATTCTTCAACAGGGAGCGATTGTTATTTTGATTTGCAAGCTTGTATGTTATATAGAAGGTAGTAAGGAAGTTGAAATAAAATAATATCGGTGTTTTATAATTATTTCCCTTGTATTAAGAAAGGACCCGGTGTATTTGAGTTACGCGGGAGGAGATAAATATAAGCGACTAAAAAGGTTTGCTGCCTTTTTTGGGGGAGATGTATTTGTGAGAGGCAGGTAGATCGGAATAAATGTAAGGATCTTTTTAAAAACGATGAAATGTAATTATTTCTTCGTGAAACACGCAGTAGGAATTGATTTAGGTGGTTAGCTGAAATGTGTAGCATATGAAGTGGTTGGTTATTTTCCTATAATGTCTGAAGTTGCAGGGGAAAAACGACTTTATTTTATTATATAGAAAAGGAATACTATTATTAACAGTAAATTTTCAGATTGATGTAGAAAGCACCGTGAAATTTCCACAAGATCCAGCTGGTCATTTTTTTAATATAGATCAGTTGTGGCTGAGGAATGGTAAAAATTAACATATCGTCTACTAAAATTGCCTCGTCTTCGATTGTTAGCTAATGGCCCTATGGGAATGGACGTATCTGTTGGGAATCGTTGATTTGACTTGCGCGAATTAACGCGGGGCAGTCGAGTGCAGAACAGGGCTTGTTCTCACAGTCAGAGCTGGCAGACGTGACATGGTTACGTGTGACGAGACCCCAGATCACGGGTCAGTCTACACCTGCGAGAGGCTCTGTGACTTCGCGGGCCTTGCATGGGAAACAAAGGGATCTGTGACGTCACTCGTTCTCGTGAGAAGCGAGTTTTTAGTCAGTCTGATTCGGAAAGCGAACTGAGAAGACGTGCGATTCACAATGTAAAGATACAGAATATTTCTCTTCAGGGAAGACAAGCGCGAGAATCCTTTCCTCCCCCCCCTCTCTATGAATAGTTAAGAAAACATTAATAACTAACTACGATAAAGTAGGATTTGCTCTCTTCCTCTCTCTCGACGCGGTGAATGACTCCCAGTTGAAATAACAACGCTTGTAATAAAAATAATTAAATTCAAAAGAAGAGTTTGTCTTCGGAGTGCACCACATGGCTTTTATTGCAGACAACAGACGGCGTGGTTCTAGAAGAAAGAATTCATCCACTGGACGACACGACCAACCCTCTACACGACGAGTATACGAAACGCGTACTGCCGCGGTCCAGGCAGGAGAGGGCTATGTAACACGATCACGCTTCTCCGGCAGATGGCACAGAGATCCTTTTCCTCCGTAAGATATTACTATCTCCCTCTCCTCAATATATAAATAAACACTAACATTGTACCTGCCAAAATCATTTACCTTTTTCATTGTGCTGCTGGCAATTATCTTTTGCCGGATATCATGGTAGGCAAGCGGAGAGTAGTCAATCTAAAAAATCAGAAAATCAAATGGAAATGGTGAATTTTTTTTTTGCAAGGTTGCCAAATTTGAATTCCACCAATCTTTCAATAGAAGTTATTTCCATATCTTCGTAAAATAATGAATGGACCACTCTTTAGTAGTGACATTGAGATTTCGCAAACATGTGGCTCATGCCTGATGGTCGGATGATTAAAATCGCCCACTGTCAACTAGACTTGAATCAATTGCCTGTCTAGCCTCACTGAAGAGCTGTGATACAGCGAAAAAGTCTGTGTATGACTATATACATATATATATATATATATATATATATATATATATATATATATATATAAGTAAATTTCGTGTACAACAAAATTGTAGGATAAATTTCAGAGGAAACATTTTTAAATCAATGAAACGGTGGGTGGAAAAAAAAAGAAAATTGCTAAAATTTTCCTTAAGGCCTTATTGCCTGACCTTCTAAGAGGAAATGTCAGAATGATAAATTAAAAACTAAGAAAATCGAATGAGATATGAGGGGAAAAAATTGTTCAAGTTGGAGAAAACGATTGAGAGGGAAAAAAAAAAGAAAAAAAAAGAAGAAAAAAAGTAAAACTCTCAACGTTATGGTGGATTTGAATCATTAAAGATCTCCAACTGATGCTTCAAAATCTTTTGTCTACACAGGCTAGGTCGAGAATTGTTAATAACTAACGCCTCAATAATATTGAGATGGTAGTTCGACCTGGCACTGTGTAAAACAGAAAACCACCCATCGGAATAGTTGTCAGAACAACTATTTGTACTAACGAGGTGATTACCGATGGCTGATTCATGTGCCTGAAAGTTCCCGAATGATCTCGAAACCTTGTGTAAGCGAATATCATGTGATATGTGGTATGTGGTATATATATATGCATATATATATACATATATATAATGTTCCTTTATGTAGAACAGCTGTTGGAAACTGAGATTTCATCAGGCAGAATAAAAATCCGATCCTTACCTCAGATCATATTTGGGAAGAATGAAATGGGAGAGAAAAGAACAAAAAAAGAAAGGAAAAAAGAAAATTTAAAATTTAAAAAAATCACGTGGTTTGATTTATATTCATATTTGATTTTCAACGGTCTTAAATCTAACCACGTGACTTTCCAAATTAAAACATTTTCTTTTTCTTTTTCCTTTCTTTTCTCTTCCATTTTATTCTTCTAACTCCCTTCGACTCCAACTCCACAACCTTTCGTTTCTAGCGTCTGGGATTACTCGAAATCTCAGACGTTAGAAATCAGTCAGGAACTCTTCTAATGATTAATAATACCGTGAAACTGCAGTAAACATAATTTATTATTGGTATAGCTCTATCTAATACGATATCGAGCACTCTTTTTAATCTGGTAGTTTTAATTCGGTTCTGTCCAGATTTTGAACGGTTGGTTTTCTTGTTATCATCAGGATATTGCGATTTTCTATTCGATGGACGGTCTCATTTTTCCGCGCGGATTAAACAACAGACATTTTATTTTGTTTTTAGTTTTTCATTTTTTTTTTTTCGCACGGAAAAATGATGTCAGCTTCTCTCACCTGCGTTGAATAAATCCGTTCTCCTTGTCCAACCTGTTCACGTTCACCTGAATCGAAGCAGACACTCGGCAAATGCAAAGGGGGAGGGGGGGGGAGCGGTCAAGTTGAATAGCAGCTATTGGGAACTGTATGAATACATCTCTTCCGCCTCCAGCTATGGGTTGAATCAGTGATTCCCAACCTTTTCTATACGACCTCCATTGCTTAAAATTTAGTGTTTTCTAATAATAAATATTTTAATATAGGGTGACTCCAAAAAAAGTGGTGACCCCAAAAAATGGGCTGACCCCTAAAAAAGGAGTGACCTCAAAAAAGGGATGACCCCCCCAAAATGGGCTGACCCCTAAAAAAGTGGTGACCCCAAAAAAGAGATGACCCCCCCCCCCCCCCCCAAAAAAAAAAATGGGCTGACCCCAAAAAGAATAACCCCCCAAAATACCACCCATGGAATCGTTAATTTATGGAATCGTTAATTTATGCAATCCAACCATATTTAGTTCAAATAAACTTCAGCCCACAAAGTTTCAATCATGAATGTTCAACTGTGTCTATTTTAACATCGTTCAATGATATGGGTGGGCACTTTGGTGATCGTCTGAGCAGTAATAGGTGTGATCATGAATGGGCTTCACACACTCATTGGACCATAACCCTCAAGGTTCATATCTGTGGGGCTATCTCAAAGATTATGTCTACCAAAACAATCCGCAGACTATTTCTGACCATCACAGTCAAAATCAGCCACTTTTTTCCTCCTTTACATGAAACTAAATTAAACTAAATATAGCTCACACTACGACTTCTTACGCCTAGCAGCTGTATTTCAAAATTCATAATGATAGGTTAATTAGTTCAGGAGTGAATCCTCTACAAGACCGGCAGAACAGTTATAAAAGTGGGGGTGGGGGGGGTCTCTCCTAAAAAGTGGGGGGCCCGGTTAAACACATGCATATATAACTTCATTATTGATGACCGTAAAGTGTGGGTGGGGGGGGGGGGAGTCAAAAAGTGGGGGGGGGCTTGACCCCCCCCCCCCTCCCCGGTGCCGCCATCCATGATCTACATACAAATATATGAACATATACACATACCTAACTATATAAATAGATTACAAGTACAGGATGACCCCCCCCATGGAATCGTTAATATAATTCCCAATCCTTTCTGCAATCCAATCATATTTAGTTCGAATAAACTTCAGTCTATGCCTGACTTGTCCACCAAGTTTTAGTCATGAATGCCCAACAGTCTTTGTTTTATCGCTGTTCAATAATAAACACACTTGTAAACAACATGCAAAATTGTCAATAACTGAGACAAGCTTCTTTAACCCTAACCCCTAAACCCAAACCCTAACACACGCTTCTCTAACCCTAACTCCAACTCTAATCCCAACCTTAACCCCAAACCTAACTCCTACCACACGCTTCTTTAACCCTAAACTTACCACAAACTCTAATCCCAACATACGCTTCTCTAACCCTAAACTTAACCCTAACCCGAAACCCTAACACACGCTTCTCCAACTCTAACCCCAAACCTAACTCCTAACATCTAACCTATGCTTTTTTAACCCTAAACCCTAACACACACTTCTCTAACCCTAACCCAAAATCTAACCCCTAACCCTAACCCCAACACATGCTTCTCTAACCCGAAACTTAACCCTAACCCCAAACCTAACACACGCTTCTCTAACCCTCACCCACGCTTCTCTAACCCTAACCTCAAACCCTAACTCCAAACCCTAACCTCAAACCCTAACCCCAAACCCTAACCTCAAACCTTAACCTCAAACCCTAACCTCAAACCTTAACCTCAAACCCTAACCCCAAACCCTAATACACGCTTCTCTAACCCTTACCCACGCTTCTCTAACCCTAAACCCTAAACCATGCTTCTCTAATCCTAACCTCAAACCCTAACCCCAAACCCTAACACACGCTTCTCTGATTTGGGTTGTGATGACCCTCTTCAGTTGAGGAATAGTCTGGGGATTGTTTTGATAGATCTTTAAGATAACCCCACAGATTGGGAGGTAGAGGGTTAAGGTCCGGTGAATGTGACGCCGATTCAGGATCACACCTCTTACTGTTTAGACGATCACTAAAGTGCTTAATAACTCTGACAAATTCCTGACAAAGTTTATTTGTGTAGGATATATATTACCTATCGTCGGTATATAAACTGTTATACACCCGTGTCTTTTCAGTTATAACCCAGGTTGTTGATAAACGCACGCGTGTTGATTTTCTGGTCGTCGCCATATCGTTCTGCATCGGCGTCCTGATCATCATCGCTATGGCAAGTTACCCCTTTTGTCTGTTGACACAAACGAAGCAGAGACTTATTGTAGGTCTTAAAAGGTTTATTGAAAACAAAGAAATCAGAAAACTTTGTGCGTGTGTTATGGAAGGGAGACCGACAACCTATAGACAGACAGACCGACTTTCTCGCTAGTTTTAGAGAAACTGTACGAGACCGTCCGCCCACCCCATCCCCGCTGGGGCTAGCCGGGATAGCGACGTCTCTCTCTGTTCTGGTCCGGTTGTCAGCAGGCAAAAATATTGAAACATTCTCTGGTTGAAGTCATGTGATTTTTCGACTTCCGTTTTGAGCTCCCACCGCCACTTTTTAGGGTGCCCTGTCTCCGGGCAGCTCCCTTCGCGATATAACATTTGTACCGAAAGACTGTTGGACATTCATGACTGAAACTTGGTGGACAAGTCAGACATAGACTGAAGTTTATTTGTACCAAATATGGTTGGATTGCAAAAAGGATTGCGGATTTCATTAACGATTTCATGGATGTAATTTTTTAGGGTCATCTAGTATAAGGTAGCAAACTATTGTCAACGATTACGCAGTGATCTCATTTTGGCCTACAATCTCCTCGATGGTCATTACGATATACCTCAGGACCTATTATTCACTCCTGAACCAGAAAGAGGTCTACGCGGACACTACCAGAAATTATTTCACCGATGATTTCGATTCACTGAAGAAGGATCCCTGGACCTTGGAATGAACTTCCAAGAAAGGTAATAAATGCGCCAACAACGCAGCAATTCAAGATTAATTTCGACAGGTGCTGGGCTACTGTATCCTCTTCTGTGTAAATTTCTACCACCCTTTCCCTACGTGGTAACTGAAACATGCTTGTTTTATTTTTTGCCATAAATCTATGACACCACACCAAAGCTATAATTATTTTGTTACGGTAATGTTTTAAGCTCTATTTATAAGAAAGTCCAAATAGGTCTGTTGGTTGAACCTCAGACTGAAGATCTCAAGGTTTCGGTTTCGATTTCCGGTCATGGCATCCGCTTTATTTTTTGGTAATTTATTATTTCCTATTAATGCAATATTCTCCATTTTTAAAAGTAGTTAAGATCTCTGATATTTCGAAATGAGACAAAATCCCGCAAAATATTTATTACGTCTAAAAAAATTGTGACTGAAAAATTGCCAAATTAATTGAATCGAATTGAATTGAACTAACAAAATATACTAATACATAATCGATTATCAAGATTAGCATAAAAGAAAATCAATAACGCTTCTCTAGTTTCAAACTCGTTTAGTAATTCGCAACGGCAAAACTATCACAATTAACTGATTCGAACAACTAACAGTCATAATGGGCAAACCAGAAGAGTACCCGACTCAAAGCAGCAAACGGTGTTCAGTCAAATTTAGTTCCTGATATTAAACTTCATCTGTAATATAACTTCCTGAAAGAGTTTAAGTTTCACAAATTTATCAATTTGTTTATTAAATTGTTAGGTTAAATTACAGAATAGTTAAGAATGGCTTTCTAAATAATAACGTTTACCTGTTTAGCGTGTGTGCTGATGCAACACCATACTAATACCTACTCACACTTGCCAACAGGCTCGTTGCAGATGTGAAACAAGTTGCAGTTTGACACATTTAGAACAGTTGAGGTAGCAGGGTCAGTTGGCAGAAGGATGGCTAAATAAACGAGTGCTTCAACTTGAGATTCGAAACCCGACAGCTTTGTCAGTAGTCGAGGTCTCTTATTCTTACATTATCGATCCTCAGCAAAGGGAAATTGGAAATGCTTATGTGGCAAATTAGAAGAGTACACGACTCAAAGTCAGCAGCAAACAGTGTTCGGTCAGATTTAGTTCCTGATATTAAACTTTATCCGTAATATAACTTCCATGAACTGAGGTGAAAGTACAGAATAGTTAACAAAGCCCCTCCTTCCCCATGTTAAGAATGGCTTTCTAAATAAAAACGTATTTCAGCATGGTCTATAAACTGCAGAAGATTATTTAGAAAGCCATTCTTAACATGGGGAGGGGGTGGGCTTTGTTAACTATTCTGTACTTTCACCTAACAATTTAATAACTAAATTAATAAATAAAAATTAGTAAAAAACTTGGCCAACCAGAAGAGTAAGCGACCCAAAAACAGGAACTAAATTTGACCAAACACCATTTGCTGCTAAATTAGTTGCTGACTTTGGGTCAGTTATTCTTCTGGTTTGCCAGAGTTTTTTGAATGGGTAAAAGAAAGTGAATGTTTGAATTTTCGATTTTAATGTATAATTATAGACTGAAATAAAATGTAGAATAACGAATAAAGATGAAGTCGTAATGTCATTATTTCAGCACGGTCCATAAACTGCAGAAGATTATTTAGAAAGCCATTCTTAACATGGGGAGGGGGGTCTTTGTTAACTATTCTGTACTGTTAACTAACAATTTAATAAATAATTTAATGAATAAAAATTAGTACAAAACTTGGCAAACAGGAAGAATAAGCGACCGAAGACAGGAAGTCTTTAATACCAGGAACTAAATCTGACCAAACACCGTTTGCTGCTGACTTTGAGTCGGGTACTCTTCTCGTTTGGCCAGTATTTTGTTGAGAGATGAAAGTATGCAATTCATGTTGCGTAAACCAATTGTTTTGCGTAGTTCGAGTTGTTTCATTTCAATTTGCTCAAGTGGTTTCAAATTTAAGCCGATTATGAAACGTAGAATTATGAACGCTGATATTAATTCGCCATCAAAACCAGCGTGCGAAAATGGGTGAAATTCACTTCAATACTAACTTGTTACTTTTTTCAGTGACGGGCGATTCATTTTTTAACATTGATGTTTTTCAACGATATTGTGTGTCTACGCATATAAAAACAATCCCATCTTAAAGAAAAGGGGCCATTCGTCAATATGGTGGGCTTACTATAGGTTTTAAGTCATCTTTCACAAACAAAATCCAAGTTGAAAACTTCAGTGAATTAAATTTTTTTCTTATCAAATTGTGTTTCCATCTGTTTTCACATGGCGTAAAGTCCAAATCTGACTTTTTTTTTATTGATTTGCTATTTAAAGACAAATCTAGCTTGATCTATACTGTGCTATGAATCATATTATGAGGATTCAATATGTTAACTGTTGAAATGAATCTTATATGAACAGTCAAAGTTATGCTTCTATGTCATTTTTGTATGTTTTTTCGAGAGATAAGGGGATTTTGCCCAATGTTTAGGTCGGCTTGATCTAATAATTATTGCTTCCATTACGATTGATTTTCATTTACCAGAAGATGACATTACATTTGTCATGATTGTTTCACTGAATTTGTAATGATTGTTTGTAATGATTGTTTGTAATAATTGTTTCACTTATTCAAAGCATTTTTTAGTGATAGACTGTGGAAATCGGCTTCTGTATCTGTAGCACACAAGACGGCAAATTTTGTATGGTCCAAATCTAAGTCTTTTTTTTATTGATTTAGTATTAAAAGAAAAATCTGACTTGATGTGCTATAAATCATATTACAAAGATCCAATGTGTTAGCTGTTGAAATGAATTTTATATGAACAGTCAAATTTGTGCTTCCGTGTCCGTTTTGTACGTTTTTTCGAGAGATAATGGGATTTTTCTTAACGTTTAGGCTGGGCTTGATCTAATAATTATTGCTTCCATTATGATTGATATTCATTTACTAAAAAATGACATTTTATTTGTAAGGATTTTTCACGTGTTAAAATCCTGCATTTTTAGTTATACACTGCAAAAATGGCTTCTGGGCCAATAGCACACAAAGATCTTTGTGCCCACAGTAAAAGTCTTTAGATATATTTTGTCCCAGAATGCAATATGATTACTTCATTGCCTTATTTATAAAATGCCCAACACACAGACTTTAAACTTCCAAAATTGCAACAGTTATCTTTATTTTAAACATATCTTGCAGTTAGGGTTAGGGTTAGGGTTTAAACATATCACCTCTTATTTAAAACATTAATATTTTATTTTAACTGAATTTTAATTGCTATTCATGGTTTTCAAAATTATTTAATCATAACCCTAACCCTAAACCCTAACCCTAAGATGCACTCACATTCTACATCTCCTGACCCAAGAACTCTCATCCATTCTTTCAACGTAGCCATACCATCGAAAAATAGCTTCTGGGCCAATAACACACAAAAACAGCAAATTTTCTTATTTCCAACCAACTTTGAACCGTCATAATTCGGTGGATAGTTGTGCTACCAAAATAAATTTGATATCATTGGTAAATTTGGTACCATTGTTTATCTTTTGTACAGATCTTTGTGCCCACAGTAAAAGTTTTTAGATATATTTTGACCCAGAATGCAATTGCCTTATTTATAAAATGCCCAACACACAGACTTTAAACTTCCAAGATTGCAACAGTTATCTTTATTTTAAACATATCATCTTGCAGTTAGTTTTCTTAATTAAAACATTAATATTTTATTTTAACTGAATTTTAGTTGCTATTTATGGTTTTCAAAATTATTTAATCATAAGCCTAACCCTAACCCTAACCCTGTCGAAATTTAATATTTTATTCTTTAATCGAAAAGGATCCGCAATTTAAATGATGCTTATGTTCAATTTATTTCAATTAATATTTCAACGAGCCCTCGACCACTTTCTGAAAATGAAGGAAAGAAAAGTTATGCATTTTTTTTCTATATTTCTTAATTCTAAGCACATGATGCCTCTGTGGTACCGCCATTCGTAGAGAGTGGCGGCAATTTTTGACAATGGGCCTCTGGAATTAAAAGGCACCAAATACCTCAGAATAAAAAAAACAACTTTGTGTCACAGTACGCCGCCATTGCCTTCGTGAGAAGGTGTGTAGATACCATGTATTATACCTCGTCGTCGTCGTCGTCGTCGCAACAGACGAGTCAACAGTTAAGTAGCTGCTAACAGTAATTAGATGTTTTGGTGGAATGAATTGTCTAAGTTCTTTAAACAATACACGTTTTTTGTTGTTGTTTTTTTGTTGTTGTTTTTTTGTTTGTATGGAAGACGGTTTACACTTGAATTAACTAATCAATGACCGATGAAAGCGTGTCTGGGGGATGAGTGATGAGAATCGCAAAAAAGTAGTAGATTCACACTCATAGAAGTTCTGCCTTTTTATAAATAGGGGTGAAACGTAATGGGTGAAAATTTCAGATTCATGCGAGTAGTATTTTTTTGTGTTCATTTATACATAAATAACACTAAACAATCAAACATTTTGAAAATTTTGCAAAATTCAGAAGGTGCAGGCCAAAAATAGCCGTTAGGGCTCCACGGGACTCAAAATCCATCATTTTTCGGTGAAAAAGTGGTTTCATGCAACTTTGCATGTCCTAAAACATCTTCAAAAGCTATGAATGGATGTAGATGGTTAAATCTGATATAGTACTGTAATTTAGGACCATTTTCAGGCTGTAAAAGGGTTTTCATGAATGTAAAATAGCCAAAAACTATTGGCCTGCACCTTCTAAATTTTGCAAAATTTTCAAAATGTTTGATTGTTTAGTGTTATTTATGTATAAATGAACACAAAAAAATACTACTCGCATGAATCTGAAATTTTCACCCATTACGTCCCACGCCTATTAAAAACAGCTTTTTACAAAGGCTTCAAAACGAGTTTCATACAAATTAACGACGACATTATCCTGGGTTGATCTTTTGTTATCATCTTTAAAAAATATTTTTAACATAGTTCACCCCAAACAAGGCCGGCCGCCACTGTAGACGTAAGGGGCTACTGAGAACAAAGGGTGAAGGTTACGGGGGGGGGGGGGGGGGTCAACCTAATTTTGGAGCTGCGCAGCGAGATGTCTGTTTACGTTAGTTTTAAATTTCTGCATGTCAGTACCGTCAGGAAAACAGAGAACAGGGTGGGAGTTCCAGAATCCAGCAGCACGAAGAAAAGAAGCTTTTAGAGTAGAAAGCTCTCCGGCATCTGGAGACCTCCACAGTGAATGGATGGGATTTGGCAGATTGTCGGATTGGTCTAGTGAATTTACGTCGTGGGGGCACCAGAGCAGCAAGCTCATGAGAGCACAATCCATTGAAGTACTTGTAAAACAGGCACAAGGAAGCAACATTGCAGCGATGGGACAGGAGCTTGGTGGATAGTGAGGGACCTATCCAGTTGGCGACTCTTTTTTGGACCTTGTCTAAGAGGGAGAGACTAGCAGATGATGCCCCAGCCCAGATGTGGCAAAAATACTCCATGCATGGGCGGATGGTGGCTTTGTAGAGATATAGGATAATGTCAGGTGTGAGAAATTTACTGGCACGATAAAGAGGGCCCACCTCCTTTGCAGCAGCCCTGGCAATGTCCTCAATGTATTTGTTCCAATTCATGTTATCTGTGAAAGTTAGGCTAAGGAGTTCGAATGATGAACTCTCAGGTAGGGTATTTATTCCCATATTCGTACATATAGAGTAACTCCACCAAAACTGGAGCAGGAGAAGGAGAAAAAGAATATATATATATATATATATATATATATATATATATATATATATATATATATATATATATATATATATATATGTAAGTAAATTTCGTGTACAACAGAATGGTAGGATTAATTTTAGAGGGAGCATTATTATAATCAATGAAACAGACGAGTGGAGAAAAAAAAAAAAAAAGGAAAATTGTTAAAATTACCTTAAGGCCTTGTCGTCTGACCCTATATATATATATTCTAGAGATGAAAGATGAGAATAAAAAATTGTAAAGATACAATATTTATTAGAACATCAATATTATCACGATAGATTATTATTAAACGATAATTCAATTATCGTTAATTTAATTCAACATTTAAATATATATATATATATATATATATATATATGTTTTAATTCCACATTTAATGTTGTACAAATGTAAAGTATGTTATAGTTCTATAGTGCGTGACTATTTTACAAAGTTTTATATTTGCATTTGACACCTGAGGATGATTCAACGAAGAATCGAAAACGTTCGTGAAACCTATGGAACACTAATTAATTTTTTTGATTTTAATACAAAAAAGACCATCAAAAAAATTGAAAAAATAAAAATGAATATATATATATATATATATATATATATATATATATATATATATATCTATAACTTCTTTTGTAAAATAGTAGGAAAAATCCCAGCAGAGTACTCAATTGAGAAAATCAAAATTAAGAGCGTAATATTTATTTATGATTCGGTACAGAAAATCAGTACAACATCAGTACCATTGGTTTCAAGCACAGAAGGAGTTAAACTCCCGACTATCTTCAGCTTTGTTGTCACTTGGTAGAGAAAATTGAGGGTCTTATATAAACCACAATTGGATATGTTATTTGCTTTGAAGGGTTAAATTATATATATATATATATATATATATATATATATATATATATATATATATATAGTCTAAAGAAGCTTTGAGTCAAAAAAAAAAAAAAAAAAAAAAAAAAATGTAAAATGCAGTTTAAATTCCCAGACAAACTAACTAAATCCAAGATATTGCAGACTTAACATTCGTTGGAAAATTAATAAATGAAAAAATATAAGTAAAATAAAAAATATATATATATATATACATCATCATCGGTTTAATGTCAGTTTTATATACTGGCATGCATTGGAAGGCTTTTAAAAATTGACTTCCAAACAAACCTATCTCTGACCAGGTCTTTATTTATCCCTCTTTCTTTCAAGTACATCCTTATCACTTCCTCCCATGTTTTCATTGGCTTTTCCTCTGTAAACTGCACCTGCTACCTCAACGCATGTCTTCAACCCTCACTCGCCAGGTTTCACTTCCATACATCACCATCACCATCACCATCACCACCACCACCACCACCACCACCACCACCACCACCACCACCACCACCACACTACGTACACATACTTGATAGACTCTTCCCTTGGTCGACAGTGGTAATGCTCTGCTGGTTAGTAATGGCAGAAGTTACCTCAACTAATTCCATCCACTTCTAACTCTTGCAATCACACTGGTACCTGCTCCTCCTTGTGCTCCAATGACATCACCAAGGTAACTTCTGGACAATTTTAATAGTAATAGCTCACCATCTGAGTTCTCATCCGTCTCCATTTTCTTACACTTTTTACGGACAAACTGGTTATCATCTCTCAACGTGATGTTTCCGAATTCATACCAGAATTGTCTGCAAGGACTCGTGGCATAAAGTGCTGAGTAATAATCAGTTCTAAGTGACAATCTTCTGGAGGTTGCAGGTTCAATATTTGGTACAAATAAACTTCAGTCTATCCCTGACTTGTCCACCATGTTTCAGTCATGAATGCCCAACAGTCTTTCTTAATATAATAATAAGCGCACCGAAATACAAAGTGCAAAATTGTCAATAACCCTGACACATTCGTCTCTTGGCACTGCCCTGATTTTTGGCTGTGATGACCCTCTTCAATTTAAGAATAGTCTGGGGATTATTGTGATAAACATTATCTTCGAGATAAGCTCACAGATAAAAATCTGGAAGATTAAGGTCCGGTGAGTGCAAAGCCCATTCAGGATCACCCCCGCCTATTAATGAGATGATCAAGTGCTTCCCCGTATCATTGAACAGCAATAAAACAAAGACTGTTGGACATTCATGATTGAAACTTGGTGGACAAGTCAGGCATAGACGGAGGGGTTTTTTTTGTACCAAATATGGTTGGATTTCAGAAAGGATTGTGAATTTTATTAACGATTCTATGAGTGGCATTAGGGTTAGGGTTAGGGTCACCCTGTATTATAGAAATTATTAAAATGCAAATTGTGCTCCGTGTAAGTGGATTGCACAGGGTCTACTTTTTCTATTTCTATTCAACACATAAAGTTATTATCTTGTGAGATTTTAAAAGTTGGACCTAAATAGCATTTAAACTGACATATCAAACTTTGATTGTGACTTGCGAATTTTCATTTATTATTGTTGTACCATGTTATTGGCAATATAATAGTTTACTGTGCTACAGTTTTTGTTTTTTTTAATATGTCGTCTGACCTGGACAACTGGTAATATTCAAATATTTTTTCAATTTTGACCGAAATATACAAAATCAACAAGGGGAATAACTCATATTTTTTAATTGAAGAATATAAAAAAGGAGTTGTCTCCCTTACAACTAAAATTTTATTTCCTTTTCTGTATAAGTTTAAAAAATGGGAAAACAAATAAAAATTAAAAACTAGAATGGCTTCAGTGCATCCCGGGCAACACCGGATAGGGAGACGGTCTAGTAAAGACTGGAATATAAATTGTCTTTTGTCCAATCTCCGGAAGATTTGGTTTCTTCGACAATTGAAAGTTAGAATCTATAAGTATTTTACGATGCATTAAAACATCGGCAAAGACATTGACGTCAATGTCAGAAATAGCACGGATCTGCGTCGTTGAATGGAGATGCCTGTCATGGTTGATAAGAGTGTACACAGTGTCGGTCGAATGGAAAGCTCGAAAAACAAACTACACACTTAACGGGTTAACGACAGGAAACACTTGTTTGGCTTTCTTCCGACAGGACGGAGGGGGGGGGGCGAATAATGGTCACTTCAAGAGATGGAAACAACAAAACTGAAGTTGAATCATCATCATCATCATCTTCATCTTCATCATCATCACTATCATCATCATCACTATCATCATCATCATCTTCATCATCATCATCCTCTTCATCATCATCTTCATCATGATGATCATCATCATCTTCATCATCATCATCATCTTCATCATCTTCATCATGATCATCTTCATCTTCATCATCATCATCATCATCATCATCATCTTCATCATCATCATCATCATCATCGGACTGAAGACCTGGGTGTTCCAAGTTCGAATCCAGTCGCTTCCACACTACCACTTTCACTTAGGGATGTTGGCAACCTTCTTGTGGTCCTTCCCGTGAGTACCCGATGTCTTTCCAGAAAGATTTCTAACTAGAAAAACATCGGGGAAACTAATGCCAACACCAGAATCATCTGATTCACACGAAAGAAGAAGAAGAAGAAGAAGAAGAAGAAGAAGAAGAAGAAGAAGAAAGCCGTCTAACGCATGACAGCATGTAAAACGGACATTAAACCGAATATGATGATGATGATGATGATGATGATGATGATGATGATGATGATGATGATGATGATGATGATGATGATGATGATGACCCCTAAAAACCCTTTAAAATACCCCAAAGAAACTGAAATTTGGGAAATATTTATTAATTGACGTTAATACCAATTGTTAAAATTTCACAAGAATCGGAAGTAACGTCTGAATTTTCACAAAGAGCTTCCACCCTCTTTGTACTCCCTTTGCATAAAACACAATAAAACTAAATATTACCCACATCTGAACCCAGTATGATAACCATCGCACAATAACACTTATCAAACTCAGTAATCTGTACGTAATTTCAAACTAAACATTTAATCCATGGGAGTAGATTGGTCTTGTTCCATCAGCCATGACCGGATAAAAGTCTTAAATGATTTAAGGGAACTAAAAAAAAAAAAAAAAAAGGCAACAAAAATTGTTAGAGAAGCGTTGGAATCAGTGTATCACCTTAGAAAGAGACTATGTTGATGAATAAAGTCGAATTTAGATTAACCCTTATCCTCAAGTGGCTTTTGGCCTTGATAAGTAGTGAAACATTAGTAAAAAAAAAAAATTTTTTAAATACCTTTCCAAAAGTAATCAAACTTTGTACATTCCCTTCTTTATCATTAAACTAACAAGCCATCCATTAGATTAACCCTTATCCTCAAGTGGCTTTTGGCCTTGATAAGTGTTGACTCATTAGCAAAAAGAAAAGTTTAACTGCATAATTCTCAGTTTGTAGGATAGAAAATGTGGAAGGTCATTCTCATTATTATCTACCTTAATCTCGTAAGATATATATATATATATATATATATATATAATGCAAACAGAATATTTTCTTTGGTGTGCTATATTTGGAACCAATGACGTCATCTAAAACCAACCCAGACACAGCACTCCCTTCAAAAACAGATAAATCCAAACCAAAGAATCGGATCCAAAATATAAAGACGGAATATTTATAGCCGCCATCTTTTTTTTTGGACGTCTTCCATCTGACGGCAGATATTCAATACAATTTTCTTTTTTAAAAAATAAAAAAAGATTAATGTTTTCTGTCATGTTCTAATCTAAGATCCTGAAAAGTCAATGGTTACTTGGGAAAATATTTTTTAAATTATATCTATTTATATATGTATTAGATTAGATCAGAACAACATTGGTACCGTCGGTTTCAAATGCAAACAAAGAGGACACATTAATTGGTCTCGCTTACCAGATTCTCTTCAGCCTCTGTTTCTGAAGAGGCTGAAGAGAGTCTGGTGAGGGAGACCAATTATAGGTCCCCTTTATTTGGATTTGAAACCGACGGTACCAATGTTGTTCTGATCTTCTGTAATACATATATAAATAAATATTAGCTCTTATTTTTTTAATTTTCTTAATAATCGAGCACTCTGCTGGGGTTTTCTCCCACTAACCTTACATATATATATATATATATATATATATATATATATATATATATATATATATATATATATATATATATATATATATATATATATAAAGTATTCTTTGAGGAGGATGTTTACTGTCGAAAATTAAATTTTTAAAATTAATTTTTTTAAATTGCATTTTTATTATTTTTAATAATTTAAATATATATATGAAGTTGAAAAAAACATAGAATTTAAAATTTAAAATATGTGGTGCGTCTATAACGTGGATAGAATTTTTTATTAAATAGACATTAAGATTAGAAATATGTGGTGCGTTTATGAAGTGGAATGAATGTTTGTTTTTTCTGTTATAATATAGATGTTAACAAGAAGTGGGAAGGTGTTTTATTGATTAAAGGAGATATATTGTAAAAACCATTATGTTGTTTAATAGTTTATGCTGATTAAAGAAGACTTATTTAAAATGAATTTAACGAGTTTGGCTTGTTTAAAGTTAAAGGAATCGTCATATTGTAATATTTAAGAGAATAGTGCTTTTAAGGAATTATTATTTTTTGTGTTTCTTTTTTCTTAAGTTCATAAAATAAAAATAAATAAGACATAAAAATAACAATTCTCTAAACGCGCTATTCTCTCATATATTACAACATGACCATTCCTGTAACTTTAAAGAAACCAGATTTGTTAATATGATGCAATAACACAACTGACTATATTTAGAATTCCCGTGGTTATTGGATGATTTGAAAAACTATAATCCACAGATTATTCTTTTTTTTTTAATTCTTATAAAAGAAATGTCATCTTTATCGTCCAAGATCTTCATAGGCCAGATAAAAATGCCGCTGTGAGACTAGATTAGGCCCACAAGCCAGGGCGTCGTGGATTGCACAGATCTGACTTCAGAAATCAATTCAAAAATAAAAAGGAAAAAGAATTTCTTCGGTTTTGTTGTTGAGAGTCAAATTCAAATTTTCTTGAGAATAATTTTTCTGAAACGTTATGCAATATTCAAATGTAGGGGTCCAATGGTGAGGCCCCGAATTGGGGAACTTTGGGGAGTGTAGGGGTTACCCCTTAGTTACCATAGCACCCAGGTCTATTCTGTCGCAGAGTGGTAGTACCTGCCAGAGGCTCATCTATAGACAACACTATACTGCCTCAGACACCCTTGGGCAAGGTGTTCGCCTCTACCCAATCCACACCTCGAAATCCACCTTTCCCAGGCTTTTTTTTCCTGCCTACTCTATTTTCCAACCTTATCAACTACTGAGCTCCCCACTACCTACAAACGTCTAATGGTGAGGCCCCAATTGGGGAGCTTTGGGTAGTGTAGGGGTTACTGAGTTCTCCCCCTCCCTACAAACGTCCTGCGTATGACACAAAACTGCATCGCGTGCTTAGGCCCCAAATAGGGAGCTTTGGGGAGTGTCCACTCTGACCCAGAGAAACGGTAGTACCTGCCAGGGTTCCATCTATGGGTTCCATAAAACCTATTGTTTACAAAATATATGCAAACAAAATAAATTAATCTACACAAGAAATTGTATATAAAAGGGCATAATGACTCCTTTTGGTCGAGATCAAAGTGTAGTATCTGTTCCGATGGATACTGCACATTATAGACCGGTATTGTCTTGGCCTTCAGGGCTTGATTTACGCCGGTCTATTGGTCTGTCCTGTGCAGTTCTAGGAGGTCCACCCTCCCAGGCTTTGCCTTCTCACCCTTTGAGAAGGGGTTAGTTTATTGCTAATCGCCTGAGGCGCCCCTACTGGAGAATGCCGACGGGGCTGCCCAGGCATTTTTTGTAGACCAGAGTGCTCACCTTCTCGGGCGCTGACTTTTCAAATCCCATTTTCTCGACCTTGTGTCACATCTTACCTTGTGGGAGGAAGATAAATAAGATGCCGTAAAAACTAACAGCCAACCAACCTACTTTCGATCGATACAAAGATTGAGGCTTTTGAGAAGTTTTGTTACCTTGGTGACACCATTGGAGCACAGGGAGGAGCTGGTACCAGTGTGATTGCAAGAGCTAGTATTGTATGGAGTAATATCAGGTAACTTCTGTCATTACTAACCAGCAGAGCATTACCACTGTCAACCAAGGGAAGAGTCTATCAGGCATTTGTAAGCAGTGTGATGATGTATGGAAGTGAAACCTGGCCAGTAAAAGTTGAGGACATGCGTTGCATGGAGAGAAATGATATGAGAATAATACAATGGATGTGTAATGTGAGTCTTAATGACATGCTTAGATCTAATGACCTCAGAGGAAGATTAAATCTGGACAGTATAGAGAGATGTGTGCAGAATTGTAGACTTCGATGGTATGGCCATGTTGAAAGAATGGATGAGAGTTCTTGAGTTTGTAGATGTAGATGTGGAACAGTTGAGGTAGCAGGTCCAGTTTACAGGGGAAGGCCAAGGGAAACATGGGAGGAAGTGATGAAAATTGACTTGGGGGAAAAAAGAATAAATAAAGACCTGGCCAGAGATAGGTTACTTTGGAAGTCAATTTTTTAAAGCTGTCCAACACATGCCAGCATGTAAAACAGACGTTAAACCGAATATTATTATTATCTATATATTAATATGATAGCGTGTGTGTTCGTGTGTCATGCTTACATCAAAAGCTCTGCGCATGCGTGCCGCACCTAGATTTGGAAAATCATTCAAGTCACCTAATTTTCGTAATATTTCAAGTATTTTCCTTCGGCGCAACGGTTAGCGATGTAGGATTTTGACGTCAGTTTTTGACGTCGGGCCGACTGGTTTATAGTTCGATCCCAACCAACCTCTAAGATTTCTTTTTCTACATCGAAGGAAGGAGGGAAGTAGGGAGGAGACGACCGGGAAAACACATATTAATACGATAGCGTGTGTGTCACGCTTACATCAAAAGCAACGCCCATCCGAATCTTTGTATGCTACTCATGAATTGGAGCCAAATTTAATTTAATCTAAAGCATTTACAAAGTAAAGTTTAGTCGTCGAAATATTACCTTCACTAGAAATATTGTATAGAAAGAAGTTTTGTAAATTGTTTAATGTATTGTTCATAATAAAAAATAAATATACAAGTCAAATCTTTATTTTTATTCAAACATGTATAGGTTAGGAACAAGATAATTAGTATTGAAAACATCATTTCGTGTAATTTACACGGGTCCCGCTAGTTATTATGATGATGATGATGATGATGATGATGATGATGATGATGATGATGATGATGATGATGATGATGATGACTACTATCAATCTAATGGAGGATGATCTCTTCTGTTCTCTTCGGCCTCTTTCTCAATGAAGAGACGTTGCTAGTCTTTCTCTGCTCTATCATAATTTCCATGTAAAGTGCTCGACCGAGCTTCAATCTCTCGTTCCGTCTTATAAGACTTTCACAGCAAAAACTCGTCTATCTACCAGGACTGCAAAGAACTTTCCTTTATTTTCTAACATCAAACGAAATTTCCATGAACAGAGTTTCTTTCCAAGAACTTTCCATCTATGGAACACGTTGCCACAAGACTGATTCACAGAGAGCTACAACATAATCATCTTCAAATCGAATGTCAAAAAACAATACTTGTCATAAACCGTCCATCCTCGAGTGGATTTTAGCCTTAATAAGTGGTGACTTCTTAGTATATAAAAAAAGAGACATTTTTTTCTCAACATGAAGATTTCCACAATATTCAAAAATCACATTTTCAGCTTAAAATATCAAAATACCAAACTGGCAGCAAAACACGGGATTTTCCAGGAATAAATAAGGATCCAGATGTATTCTTGCTTCCAGCCCTGAACCCCATAATATGACTTTTTCTTATTTTTCAATTTCTATAATTTTCAATTTTCACATTAATAAAATTTTGTCCATTCCATTCATTATTTTCAATCCTCTCATAATATTCTTCATCATTTTCAATCTTCTCATAATATTTTTCGTCATTTTCAATCCTCTCATAATATCCTTCATCATTTTCAATCCTCTCGTAATATTCTTCATCATTTTCAATCTTCTCATAATATTTTTCGTCATTTTCAATCCTCTCATAATATCCTTCATCATTTTCAATCTTCTCGTAATATTCTTCATCATTTTCAATCCTCTCATAATATTCTTCATCATTTTCAATCCTCTCAGAATATTCTTCATCTTCAATCCTCTCGTAATATACTTCATCATTTTCAATCCATCCTTCATCATTTTAAATCCTCTCATAATATTCTTCATCATTTTAAATCCTCTCATAATATTCTTCATCATTTTCAAACCTCTCGTAATATTCTTCATCATTTTCAATCCTCTCGTAAGATCCTTCATCATTTTCAATCCTCTCGTAATATTCTTCATCATTTTCAATCCTCTCATAAGATCCTTCATCATTTTCAATCCTCTCATAATATTCTTCATCATTTTCAAACCTCTCATAATATTCTTCATCATTTTCAATCCTCTCAGAATATTCTTCATCTTCAATCCTCTCGTAATATACTTCATCATTTTCAAACCTCTCGTAATATTCTTCATCATTTTCAATCCTCTCATAATATTCTTCATCATTTTCAATCCTCTCATAATATTTTTCATCATTTTCAATCCTCTCATAATATTCTTCATCATTTTCAATCCTCTCGTAATATTCTTCATCATTTTCAATCCTCTCATAATATTCTTCATCATTTTCAATCCTCTCATAATATTCTTCATCATTTTCAATCCTCTCAGAATATTCTTCATCTTCAATCCTCTCGTAATATACTTCATCATTTTCAATCCATCCTTCATCATTTTAAATCCTCTCATAATATTCTTCATCATTTTAAATCCTCTCATAATATTCTTCATCATTTTCAAACCTCTCGTAATATTCTTCATCATTTTCAATCCTCTCGTAAGATCCTTCATCATTTTCAATCCTCTCGTAATATTCTTCATCATTTTCAATCCTCTCATAAGATCCTTCATCATTTTCAATCCTCTCATAATATTCTTCATCATTTTCAAACCTCTCATAATATTCTTCATCATTTTCAATCCTCTCAGAATATTCTTCATCTTCAATCCTCTCGTAATATACTTCATCATTTTCAAACCTCTCGTAATATTCTTCATCATTTTCAATCCTCTCAGAATATTCTTCATCTTCAATCCTCTCGTAATATTCTTCATCATTTTCAATCCTCTCATAATATTCTTCATCATTTTCAATCCTCTCAGAATATTCTTCATCTTCAATCCTCTCGTAATATTCTTCATCATTTTCAAACCTCTCATAATATTCTTCATCATTTTCAATCCTCTCATAATATTTTTCGTCATTTTCAATCCTCTCATAATATCCTTCATCATTTTCAATCCTCTCGTAATATTCTTCATCATTTTCAATCTTCTCATAATATTTTTCGTCATTTTCAATCCTCTCATAATATCCTTCATCATTTTCAATCTTCTCGTAATATTCTTCATCATTTTCAATCCTCTCATAATATTCTTCATCATTTTCAATCCTCTCAGAATATTCTTCATCTTCAATCCTCTCGTAATATACTTCATCATTTTCAATCCATCCTTCATCATTTTAAATCCTCTCATAATATTCTTCATCATTTTAAATCCTCTCATAATATTCTTCATCATTTTCAAACCTCTCGTAATATTCTTCATCATTTTCAATCCTCTCGTAAGATCCTTCATCATTTTCAATCCTCTCGTAATATTCTTCATCATTTTCAATCCTCTCATAAGATCCTTCATCATTTTCAATCCTCTCATAATATTCTTCATCATTTTCAAACCTCTCATAATATTCTTCATCATTTTCAAACCTCTCGTAATATTCTTCATCATTCAACTGAAAATCTATCATCTCATCTTCAATTAAATTTAAGCCTGTATCTGTACCTGATGCAGCATTCACACTTGGCGAGATGAGCCAGCTTCCTCCAGTCGCATGTATATCCTGGTCGGGCAAAAACTACGACGTTAGTTTTTGCAGTTTTTTGCCAGGCGGTGTCCTCATCCTCCCACGTAGAGCGCCTGGTATTCCCAAATAGTCACCCATCAAGTACTGACTAGACGCAACATCGCTTAACTTCGGTGATCTAATGAGGACCGGTGTGTCAACGTGATTATTATATACAAGTGGTGACTCATTAGCAAATAAAAACAAGAAATTGATTTTGACTTATAAGATCATCTCGACTAAAACTATAAAACTATAAAACTATAAAAATATGCCACCCAGTTTAAAATGAATCTATTTTTGACGTCGCCACGTTTAATATCATTAAAGCGGTGTACTTTGTTTCCAACGGTGGAAGCGATAAAAAATTAACACCTTTTTATTCCGCTGAAAAATGTGCACAAATAGAATATTACACATTTCTTGTCACATGACTTGATATGACACAAAGGTCAACTCAGAAAAAGATTGAAAACATTATAAATAAAAATAAATAAAACAATAATAATAATAATAATAATAATAATAATAATAATAATAATAATAATAATAATAATAAATAAAAATAATAAATAAAACTTGAGAGCAAACATCATAAATAAAAATTAACAGCTTTTCATTCTGCATAAATAGAACATCACACATTTCTTGTCACATGACTTGATATGACACAAAGGTCAACTCAGAAAAAAGATTGCTGCAAATTGAAAGCTAATTAAAAGGTGAAAATAACGCAATAAGGTATTAACCTGATTGAATTAAAGAGATTTACAAACACTTATTTTTTATCTACATTGTCATGGGAGAGTGGGGGTGGGGAGATCATTATCATCATTGTCATCATCATAATCGTCATCATCATCATCATCATCATAATATTTGGTTTAACGCCAGTTTTACATGCTGAGAAGAGAAACTGCTTTCATTTTTATATCTATCTGTCTGAACTTTTATAAATAATAGGTGGTGATGACAAAGCGGTTAACGACACAGACTGACAACCTGGTGTACCAAGTTCGAATCTAGTTCATTCCAAAGAAACACTTTCACTTAGGATGTTAGCAACCTTCATGTGGTCCCTACTGCAAATACTCAATGTCTTTCTAAACAAAATTACAAATTATTTGTTCTTTATTACAAATATTTTTTAAACATTAAAGGAAAGTAATCATGTCATAAGTTATTTCCCTTGATTTGAGTTTCCACATTGCAAATTTTTATTTGTAGAATTTGGTATATTCGGACTACTGTTCTCATCTTGTGTGATTTTATCACAACGTTTCGGCCGATGTAACCTCCGACCTTCTTCAGGTGTACTTTGTTGAACTCGGGAATCTTTCTGTCGATGTTGAAGACTTCTTCCGAGTCATGACAGATGGAACGAGAGCATGCTACCCCCGTGGATTTAATAAAGGGTTCTGTTCGAAATTCCGTCCAGATCCCCGAGTTCGACAGAAAGATTCCCGAGTTCGACAAGGTACACCTGAAGAAGGTTGGAGGTTACACCGGCCGAAACATTGTGATAAAAACACCCAAGATGAGAACAGTAGTCCGAATATACCAAATTCTACAAATTATCAAAAATTCTGAAACACAAATTTTTATTTCTTCTTTACTATTATCCGATCCGTACGAAATCAAACTTTTTAAAAACCCTATTTCACAAAATAATTTCATTACGAAATTAAAGTTGCCAAAATTGATTCCTGTTTCTTCGGAAACAAATCACTGATTTTTTTTTTTTTTTTACTCCCGGGCAATGCCGGGTAAGTACAGCTAACTAGTAAGTAAAAAAAATATGATTTTGACTTCCTCGACTGAGCTCCAATTTCTTGTCGCTCCCTGTAAAGCATTCACAGCAAATTCTAACCCTAACCCTAACCCTTACAACTTTTTTTTTTTAACTTAGTTCACCCCAAACAAAGCAAGTTACCACTATAGATGTAGGGAGCTACTGAGAATTAGGGTGAAAGTTTAAAAACAAACATTAATGTATCAGCAATTATTTTTATATTATCCCTATAATCCTCTAAAAAGCAAGCTGCCACTTTAGACGTAAGGATCTGCTGAGAATTAGGGTGAAGATTTTGAAGGGTCATCCTTAATTGGGAGCGCTGCAGCAAGATGCTTGTTCACATTACTTTTAAATTTCTGCATGTCAGTACATTCGGGGAAACATGGAGCAAGGAGGGAGTTCCAGGGACCAGCAGCACGAGGAAAGAAGCTATTAGAGTAGAAGGCTCTCCGGCATCTGGGGACCTCCACAGTGAATGGATGGGATTTAGCTGATTGTCGGGTTGGTCGAGTGTATTTATGATTTCTTGACGCTATAAGTTTCTGTCTATTTTTAGTTGACTTATGGCGGTTGAATTGTCGGAATGCTTGCTACTTCTGAGCAATATTAGCTGCACAGTGCGAGGTGAACCATTGTGGAGAGTGGAGCTTGCTGTATAATTATTTTCGCGTGGGGACATGTGTTTCACTGCATGCTTTAACCCATTCGGTTACCTCATTTGCGCGCTGATCAGCAGGGAGAGAAAAAAGGTTTCACTCCGTGGGGCGGCTTTGATGTGATCTCTGATGGATTCTCAATCAGCCCGCTTATAGTATCTCATCGTAACATCAAACGGATATTTCATGAACAGAGTTTCTTTCCAAGAACTTCACATCGCTGGAACAAACTGCTTTCCTGCAGACTACAGCATGGTCATCTTCAAGTCAAATGTCAACAAATACTTGTCGAACCGTTCTCCTAAGTAATCAAATATTACCCATTCCACCCATCGTACTCCAATTTTCTCATAGTATTGGTCATCATCCAACCGACAATCTCATTAACCCTTATCCTCGAGTCGCTTTTAGCCTTTGGTAAGTGGTGACTCATTAGTATAAAAAAAACATCCATGCTAAAAATATACAAGCCGTTTAAATGGGTCTATTTTATAGCCTGATCTTATACATGCTATCGTAATAAAGAAATGCTCTGCTGAGCTGGCCCCTGTCTTCTCCAAACTCTACAATAAATGCCTTGCTGAATCTTGCTTCCCTGATAGCTTGTCCCAAGATGTCGCAAAGCTTTCTAATTTGAAAGCTTCTTTCCTTGAAAAATATACCAGCAGTTTATTTTATAGTCATACTTAATATCATTAAAGCTGTGTATTTTTGTTTCCAACGATGAATAAAAAAAATTCGCAGCTTTTTAATGTGAATACATAAAACATTCCCCATTTCCTGTCACGTGACTTGATATATGACACAAAGGTCAACGCAGAAAAGTTGTTTGTAAATTGAGAGTCAATTAAAAGATAAAAATAACTCAATAAGGTATTAACCTGATTCAATTTATTGTTTTGTTTTGTTTTACGGCATATCAACCCTTTTTCGGGTTATTTAATGCCGAATCCGATCATTTTGGTAAAAGTTTTTATGCTTCAAGTTCTTTATATTTGGTTTTGTTGTTTTATAGGGGAAAATTGTTGTTTTTGTTTTCAGCTTTGCATGATGGCATGTGTTGGACGGCTTTCAGAAACTGACTTCCGAACTAACCTATCTCTGCCCAGGTCTTTATTTATCCCTCTTTTTCTCAAATCCATCCTTATCACTTCCTCCCATGTCTTCCTTGGCCTTCCTCTGCTAACTGACCTTACTAACTCAACTGTTCTACATCCACTAACCCAAGAACTTTCATCCATTCTTTCAATGTGACCAAACAAATGAAGTTTCCTGTTCTGAACACATCTCCCTATATTGTTTGGATTTAATCTTTCTCTGAGGTCATCAGATCTAAGCCCGTCTTTAAGACTCACATTACATATCTATCATATCAATCCCATATAATTTTCTCTCCATGCAACACATGTCCTCAACCCTCACTGGCTACGTTTCACTTCCATGCATCACCACACTGCGCACACTTACCTGATAGATTCTTCCTTTGATTGACAGTGGTAACGCTCTGCTGGTTAATAATGGCAGAAGTTCCCTGAACTAATTCCATCCACTCTTAACTCTTGCTATCACACATTAACTCTGACTATAACACTAACCTGACTCCATTCTTTTTACAAAATCAATATTTGATTCTGGTTTGTCAGGTTTTCTTGTGGATCGTAGCAGCAGCAGCAGCAGCAGCAGATGAGAATGATGATGATGATGATGATGATGATGAATTGACGGACCAGAATCAAATATTGATTTTGTAGTAAGAAAACTATCGAGTACAAAGAAACGATAAAGCACAATTCCCCCACTATCCAACCACAATCATCTCATTTGCACGGCAACTGATAAAGCTAGACTGCTTTCCCAGCAGTTCGCCTTGAACTCCAGTTTGGACTCCACAAACCACTCCCTCCCAAATTTCCTACTACGGGCAGAAGCAATACTCGATGATCTGATCATCACCCTTTCCCATGTCTGGGATAACATAAAAAACCTTAACACCTTCAAGACGTGCGTGCCTGATCTTATACCTGCTATCGTAATAAAGAAATGCTCTGCTGAGCTGGCCCCTGCCCTCTTCAAACTCTACAATAAATGCCTTGCCGAATCTTGCTTCCCTGATAGCTTGTTCCCAGATGTCAGAAAGCTTACTACTCTAATAGCTTCTTTCCTTGAACTGTTAGACTTTGAAATTCCATCCCTGCTCCCCGTTTGCCTGACTGTACCAACATGCAGAAATTTAAATGTAATGTGAACAAACATCTTGCTGTACAACTCCCCACTTAGGATGCCCCTATAAATATGGCCTCTAAATCACAGTAGTCCCTTACGTTTTAGTGGCAATGTGCCTTATTTGGGGTGAATAAAAGTTTTTAAAGAATTGGTTTAACCCGACTGACTTTACTTTATATATTATATTTCTAATTATTATTTTACTAATATTTGAAACATTGCGAGAAATTCTAATTATTATTTTACTAATATTTGAAATATTGCGAGAAATTCTAATTATTATTTTACTAATATTTGAAACATTGCGAGAAATTCTAATTATTATTTTACTAATATTTGAAACATTGTGAGAAATTCTAATTATTATTTTACTAATATTTGAAATATTGCGAGAAATTCTAATGTTAAAAGAGCATTATTTTATTGGTCTTTCCTAGCAAATCATATTGGCAGCATGTAACACGTCTTGATGATGAGCCATACGGCATGCTGAGTGAACGGAGGGGGTGGGTAGAAAACAGCCACACCCAATAGACATGGCCAACAAAAAAAAACACCCACATCAAATGGATTTTGTGTTCTGTTGATCTGAATCAGAATTAGAGAATTGGCAAACAAGACTCTCCCTAAGGTCAAACATGTCACAAGGTCAATTTGGAGTGTATTATTTGGATTATTTGTATTATTTGTATTATTTGTATTATTTGGATTATTTGTATTATTTGGATTATTTGTATTATTTGGATTATTTGGATTATTTGGATTATTTGGATTATTTGTATTATTTGGATTATTTGGATTATTTGTATTATTTGGATTATTTGGATTATTTGTATTATTTGTATTATTTGGATTATTTGTATTATTTGGATTATTTGTATTATTTGGATTATTTGTATTATTTGTATTATTTGTATTATTTGTATTATTTGTATTATTTGTATTATTTGGATTATTTGTATTATTTGGATTATTCAGACTGATGTTCTCATTTTGAATGTTATTCTCATAACGTTTCAGGACACACTTAAAGAAGGTTGGAGGGTGTATACACTCCAACCTTCTTCGAGTGTGTCCTATCGAACTCGGGAATCTTTCTGTCGAACCCTCTATTTAATCCACGTAACTGATAAAGTGCTAAGTAATAATCAGTCCTAAGTGACAGTCTTATGGAGGTTGAAGGTTCAATCCTCAGTGCGGGCGATACTAAGAATACAATTACGAATTATTTAAGACCTTTACCAGGTCATGGCTGACAGAACAAGAGCAAGCAACCCCGTCGATTAAATTTGATGAGAGAACTTGGTGTGGATTTGGATTATTTGGATAATTCGGACTACTGTTCTCATCTTAGATGTTAGTCTAACAATTTTCGGTCGATGTAACCTCCGACCTTCAGGTGTATCTTTGGCTGACGGAATGAGAGCAAGCTACACCCGTGGATTAAATAAAGGGTTCCGTTCAGAATTCTATGCAGATTTCTGAGTTCAACAGAAAGATTCCCGAGATCGACAAGATACACTTGAAGAAGGTCGGAGATTACATGGACCGAAACATTGTGAAAATAACTTCCAAAATGAGAAAAGTAGTCTCAATAATCCAAGAAATACAAATTATCAATCCTTATCCAAAAAATTTCGAAACATAATATCAATTTTATGATTCTCTAATTCATAGAGAAAATACAAAATTATGATAAACTCAATTGTGACATCAAAATTAACGAAAACGTTGCTAATCTCATTTTTCTCAGATCCTCAGTTCCGAATATATCAAACGGCATAAACACAGAAGGATTGTGTTAACCGCCACTGCATCTGACAGACTAAGCGGCCATTGCATCTGACAGACTAAGCGGCCATTGCATCTGACAGACTAAGCGGCCACTGCATCTGGTAGACTAAGCGGCCATTGCATCTGACAGACTAAGCGGCCACTGCATCTGACAGACTAAGCGGCCATTGCATCTGACAGACTAAGCGGCCATTGCATCTGGCAGACTAAGCGGCCACTGCATCTGACAGACTAAGCGGCCACTGCATCTGACAGACTAAGCGGCCATTGCATCTGACAGACTAAGCGGCCACTGCATCTGGTAGACTAAGCGGCCATTGCATCTGACAGACTAAGCGGCCACTGCATCTGACAGACTAAGCGGCCATTGCATCTGACAGACTAAGCGGCCATTGCATCTGGCAGACTAAGCGGCCACTGCATCTGACAGACTAAGCGGCCACTGCATCTGACAGACTAAGCGGCCATTGCATCTGACAGACTAAGCGGCCATTGCATCTGACAGACTAAGCGGCCATTGCATCTGACAGACTAAGCCTCCATTGCATCTGACAGACTAAGCCTCCATTGCATCTGACAGACTAAGCGGCCATTGCATCTGACAGACTAAGCGGCCATTGCATCTGACAGACTAAAGAAAACCATCTGCAGCAGAAAAGATATGTCTTCTGCTTTGAACCTTTGAACCTCAGACTCTAGAATGAATTTGTGGTTCCAATCGCTACAAATGTCTCAGAGTCTTGGACGTTAAAGGAGGAGGATGAACGCAGGCTGTTTGTATTTGAAAATGACTGTTTGCGAACCATGGGTGGCAAAAGCCGTCTGGATCGCTGCAAGATTAAAGAAACTCTTGAGTTTCGAAATGAAAGCTCCAATCTCTTGCCCCCCCCCCTCGTAAAACATTCACAGCAAAAACTCATCTATCTACAACCACTGTAGACTTTTCCTATCTTCCTTCGTGTGTACTTAAAACGGAACTACCATGAACAAAGTTTCATTCGGAGAACTTCCCATCTGTGGAATACAATACTGCAGGTCTGCTTCCCAACTGAGTACAACATGGTAATTTTTAAGTCCAATATTAACAAATTTTTTACCATTTAACCCAAATTCTGACCATTTAACCCATCGTTTTTAATCCTCTCACCGTCCACCTGACAATAAGTCTGCGGTTCTTGGAAAGACGCTACTGAAATAGGAAGCTGTATTACAATGAGGTATCAAAACAGCGAATTGATGGAGACCACAAGATCAACGAGTCAAACGAGCTGGAACAAAAGAAGCGGGGAATAGATCACACAATTTTGGAGAACACATGCCATAATAGTATTTATAGAAAAGACTGAGACTAGCAACATCACGTCTATGAGAGAGGGGGTGTAGAGAAGAAGAAAGGGTAGGACCAATCAAATTATAGATACGTTTCTGCACCTTATCAAGAACCCTCAAATGGGGCAGAGATTCACCAGCCCAAATATGACAACAGTACTCCATACATGGTCTGATTGTATATTTGTAGAGATAGAGAATAGCCTCAGGTGTGAGAAAGTGTTTGGAGCGACAGAGAGAACCGACTTTACGAGAAGCAGAAACAGCAATGGATCTAATGTATGAACTCCAAGAAAGATTTGATGAGAGAGAAAGACCAAGAAGTTTCAGAGTCGATTTTTCCTCAAGAGCAGAGCCATCCATGAGAATCTCAGAAAGAAAAGGGGCACATCTACGATTGAAAGCCATGAGCTGAGTCTTAGCACGATTAAACGAAACAAGCCATTTCGTACCCCAATCCACAATTGAACCCAGGTCAACTTCTAGATCAGCTGCATATTTCGACTGATCCAAGGGAGATGGGCGAGAAGCAACACCAGAATAGAGAGTGGTTTAGTGACGTCATCAGAAGAAAGCAATGTATACTGAGCATTCAAGAAAGAATTTCCCAGTAAAAGACCTTACGGTAGGCCTCCAAGGCGCTGAACTGAGGATTATTGTTGTAGACCCGTGCTAGGGGTCACAAAGATAACCACAAATTGTGACAGGTTAAAATATACAATGTATTTATTCATAGCAATACAGTAACACCACTAAATGTGGTAGGAGATGACCGGATTCCTACCATGCGGTAAAACATGAATAGGAATGTCCTCTGTTGAGTCTTTGCAACCATGGTATTTATTATAGATGGTTGCTTCCATTAGTGATTTGTACCCCACACCAATTATGCAATAAAGTAAAAGCAAAGAATATTTCTTTAAGAGAAAATTTAAAAATTAAATAATCAAGGGTTAGGGTTAGGCTTGCTTTTCGTTGGCTACTACACCAAGATGTAGGGGAGGGTGCCACTCCTTTCCCTGGATTGTACCGCTTACCCTTGATCCGCTCCTAAAGTGCATCCGATAGTGAGACCCCAATTTGAGGAGCTTTGGGGAGTGTAGAATTAGCTCTTAGTTAACATTACTCCCAGGTCCATTCTGACCACCAGGGGTAGTATCGGTCAGGGTTCCATCTATGCACAACACAAAACTGCCTCAGATACCCTTGGGCAAGGTGTTCACCTGTACCTACCTCCATCATCCCCAAAAACCATCTTTCTTAGTCCTTTTTCTCTTTTCTTCTCTGCCTACCCTATTTCCCAACCCTATCTACTGAGTATGATGCAAAACCATATCTAGTGGTGCGGCCCCTATTTGGGAGCTTTGGGGAGTGTGGAGTTTCTCCTTAGTTACCACTAATTACACCAAGCACAGAGATGCAACACTTCGGCAATGCGACGGGGACGGGAACTTGGTAGACAATGCGGGACCTATTAGGTAAGAAATTCTTTTTTGCATCTTGTCCAAGAGGGAGAAGTTAGTGGTTGGTGCACCAGCCAAGATGCAAAATAAACCAACAGCTTAACAATGCTGTCCACCCTTTGATCCAAATACCCTGTAGATGCAACACTACGCCGATGCGACAGGGGCTGGCGCTTTGCAGACAGAGCAGAAAACTTAAATGCGACACAATGCCAGAAATATGATGTACCGAGTGAGGATCCAACTCTCACTGGGGATCAAAATCGCATGACCACACCCTGTATGAATCAAACTATTGTGGACAACCTGGTGCTCAACTTGGATGTTATTCTCATAACGTTTCGGCCGATGCGACCTCCAAACTTCTCCGGGTGCATCCTGTCGAACTCAGGAATCTTTCTGTCGAACTCGGGAATCTCTACGGAATTTCGAACGGAACAAGCATAATATTTTCGCAGTTTATCCTATATACAATGATAGCTGAAACGGTGCGTTAATAACATCCAAGCCAGAAATAGGATGCACCGAGTGAAGATCCAACCCACATGGGGGCAGCGCACTGGGAATAAAATGGCTCGCATGATGACGCCCTGTATGAATCAAACTCATGTGGTCAACCTGGCGTGGATCAAACTCTCGGTGAGGAACTCGCAGAACATCAGACTCGAAATGAGGCACCTGGTGTGGATCAAATTTACAAGACTCAGCATTTGTTTGCTACTCCCCCCCTCCTCTCTCTCTCCTCTCCAAAAGAAAGACAGTTTGACAGTTATGATTAATTCAAGAAATTCTCAAAAGTCAGACACTACTACCACTACTACTACCACTACTACTACCACTACTACTACTACTACTGCTGCTGGGGTAGAGCAGGTGGGCGAGCCAAGAGAAGGAGGGAGGGGGGGGGGGCAAGAATGCAGGTGTTCTTTCTAGTTAGTCACATGTTGTGAGTCAAATATCAAATATATAAATATCTTTATAGTTTAAGATAAGTGAAACAGACAAACAAATATGAGTAATTAAAAGAGGAAGAGAGAGAGATAGAGAGAGAGAGAGAGAGATGGGGGGGAGAAAGAGGAGGAGAGAGGGTGTGAGAAAGAGGGATAGAGAGAGATAGAGAAAGAGAGAGAGGGTGAGAGAGAGATAGGAGATAGAGATAGAGATATATATATATATATATATATATACATAGAGAGAGAGAGAGAGAGAGAGAGGGAAAGAGAGGGGGGAGATAAAAAGAGATAGGAAGAGAGAGAGGGATATATATATATATATATATATATATATATTTTGGTACAGAAAAATTAGTACAACATTCGTGCCGTCGGTTTCAAGCACAGAAGGACTTAGACATCCGGCTCTCTTCAGCTTCTGTTGTCATCTCTGAAGCTGAAGAGAGCCGGATGGCTAAGTTCTTCTGTGCTTGAAACCGACGGTACGAATCTTGTAATAATTTTTCTGTACAAAAATAAATAAATATTACGCTCTTAATGTTTTAATATTTAATTTTTAACTTTAATTCTCAATTAATCGAGCACTCTGCTGGGATTTTTCCTGCTATATTACAAAGAAGTCTGGAATCTGAGCAAATTCACTACTTCGGGAGTCGGAGTTGGACCTTTTAAATTTTATCAGTTGATTTCGTGCTTGGACTTCTGCCTGTTCTTTTTGTTAAATCACGGTTTGATCATTCTACCGATTCTCCAGAAAGTACCTGATTCTTGATGCTATCCTTCTTCCTTTATAAGAGCCAGATACCTCCAAAGATGGGGAGGTACTGTTGCCACATCTGGGGAGGGGGTGCTCAGAGCACTCTCACTTGCCTTGGCAGAGTACAAAATCGACTTTGAAATCTAGTGACGTATGATCGTTTCTCCTCACTGCAGCCTCTTTCTCACAGAAGAGACGTTGCTAGTCTTTCTCTACTCTATCGTTATTTCTACGGAAGGTGCTCGACTGAGCTCCAATCTCTTCTCTGCAGCCCCTTTCTCACAGAAGAGACGTTGCTAGTCTTTCTCTATTCTATCGTTATTTTCATAGTAGGTGCTCGACTGAGCTCCAATCTCTGGTTCCCCTCTGTAAAACATTCACAGCAATAACACATCTAGCTACAACCACTGTAAATAATTTTCCTTTCTTTCTTCTGTGTACCTAAAACTAAACAAAACTTCCATAAGTAGAGTTTTTTCTAAGAACTGTCCGTCTGTGGAACACAATTCTATGGGGCTGCTTCCCAGTTGACTACAGCATGGTCGTTTTCAAGTCCAATGTTAACAAATTCTTGTTGAGCCATCCCATTAACTAATCAATTTCAGCCCTAATCCAACCATGATCTGTAATTCTCAAGATGTTTGTCCTCGAGTGGCCTTTCGGCCTTAATGCGCGGTGAATCGGTTAGTAAATAAACAAAAATAAAACAAAAAAAATAACATTCATTCAACTAACAATCTATCCATCTCATTAACCCTTATCCTCAAGTGGCTTTTATCCTTGATAAGGGGTGACTCATTAGTAATTAAAAATAAAACACCATACATCGCTTTTTTTTTACATTGAATCCTTTATCTTTTGTTCAATAAAAGCAAAGAAAAACTTGAATTCACTGAGACATGAAAAACGCTAACTTTCAAATGAAAACGCTGTGAATAGTATATAGTACAGGTGCAACACCGATTTTCTGGTACACTTGGTTTCAGAGCTTTGTCAGATTAACCTTTTTGTTGAACCATCCGATTTCATCTTAATAATAATCTATATATACATATAAAACTCAATACCTGTATACATGCGTGCATGTGTAATGTTTGTGCGTTCCTTATAAAAAGAAAGGGTAGAGAATCTACATAAAAACTAAAAGTGTATCCTTATGTAAAATTTACTAGGGAAGACAATGGAAGTGTTCCAGAATCTCTAAGTGCACTCCTTAGGGGGCTATGAGAGCATACCCCCTTAAAACTTCAAATATATCCTATTTTATGAAATTTAAATCATATGTATAAAATTCTGCAAGGAAGACAATGGCAGTGGTCCCGAATCTCTAAGTGCCCTCCTAATTTAAAGAAGCTATGGGGGTCAAACCTCCTTTAAAACTTCAAATATATCCTAATTTTATGAAATTTAGATCATATGTATAAAATTCTGCAAGGAAGACAATGGAAGTGGTCCCGAATCTCTAAGTGCCCTCCTAACTTAAAGAAGCTATGGGGGCCGAACCTCCTTTAAAACTTCAAAAATATCCTAATTTTATGAAATTTAGATCATATGTATAAAATTCTGCAAGGAAGACAATGGAAGTGGTCCCGAATCTCTACATTACTCTCTATGCGCTGAATATCTACGTAACCCCATCTCTAAGTGACCTAAAAAGTTCAAATATGTCTATCCGATTTTAATGAAATTTAAACCATAAAGAGAGGTTCCCAACCTTTCAGCTTCTTCCGACTATATTAGAGAGCGAAACAGGAGTATGTGTGAGGGGGGGGGGGGGGGGGGAGGCGGTTATTAAAAACCAAAAGAGTAATATGGTGTTATGAGCATAGTGAAAAAGTACATAGTAGTGATCCTCATTCAATCCCGAGCAACGTCGGGTCTCCCTGCTAGTTCATCAATAATACCACGGCTTTCTTAGCCTTTCGGTTAGGAGCAAAGTGTGGTATCTGTTCTGATGCTGCACTTAGTCTATTCTGTCCTCGGTTAGTGTAGTCCTTCTAGACTGAGGCAATTTTAACAATTTCTGTTGCAATCCAGAGTGCCCCTTTTTGGGGAGCTAGATTTTACTCACATTAAAAACCGACCTTGTGTCTAATGCTGCCCTCGTGGGGAGGCAATTACACAGAAACGCCACAACTGCCACTTGAATCCATAATTAAGGCTAAATTTAAGCAAAATAAAATATAATCTCAAAATAAAATGGACACTACCATCAGCAGGTGCAGTGAAAACAAACAAATTAATCGTACGCTACACACAGTAAACTAATCTGGAGGCAGTGGGATTATCAATTTCCCTCTTATGATTTTTTCGGGATTAAAACAAGTGGCGAACGATCAATTGCCGGAAAATCAGTGCTGCATCTGTATAAATGATTACGAGTCGAAGAAGAAGTCAGACCTCTTATAATTTCTGAAGTCGGAGTCGAGCATTCGAGTTACTAACTCCACAACCTTACTGCTCACTCAATATCGCTGATCAATGTATGTCCAATCAGTCTTCATTTTATCGCTGTTCAATAGTAAAATAAATTTGTATGAATCAGAATGGTACAACTTTGTTGACCGGCTTGATTCTGTTGTTAGCATTCTTGCAGGAGGGACCACGTGAAGGTTGCCAACATCCCTAAGTGAAAGTGGTACTGTGGAATCGACTGGATTCGAACTTGGCACACCCAGTTCGTCAGTCCAATGATATGCTCCAAATGTGCACACCTGGATACGCCGTGCAAAATTGTCGATAACTCTGACACGCTTCCTCTTGGCACTGTCCTGGTCCACTTCAGTTAAGAAATTGCTTCAGTTAAGAAATTGCTTCAGTTAAGAAATTGCTTGGGAATTGCTTTGATAGACATTATCTTTGAAATAAACACGCAGTTACAAATATGGGTGGTAAAGATCCGGTGAGTGGGAAGGCCATTCAGGATCACACCTCTTACTGATGAGACGATCACCAAAGTTGCCCCCATATCATTGAATGACGATAAAACAAAGACTGTTGGACATTCATTACTTATCACTCAATATCGCTGATCAAGGTATGTCCAATCAGTCTTCGTTTTATCGCTGTTCATTGATATACACACCTGGATACGCTCCCTCTTGTAGACCAATCAGGATCACACCTCTTACTGATGAGACGATCACCAATAACCGTATCATCTCATCAGAAATTCTTTGAAAACTGACGCGACGTCAAGACAAGATGTCAGTTCAACCGATTCCAGTAGACTTGTGATATTGAATCGTGATGTTGGAGCTCAGAAAGATCGTATCTCGTCGACCAAAAAACTCTGAAGTAACTTTAAATATTTATTATTGTGTTTGGTTTGGTTGTTTTGTTTTATGGCATATCAACCCTTTTTAGATCCGCTTTTGTATGCCTTCAGCAGTCCTTATGGGGGCATAGGGAGATTTCAATGAAGACAAACGATGAGTCAGCAATTAATTTTTCCAAAATGGTGACCCATTTACTAATGGCCGGGATATGCCTTGTTTAATTTTAATTTACAGTCGAGCACATTGTCTTAACAATGTAATGAAAATAAAGAATGAAAACTATGAAAAAATCCTCTCACAATGACGTCACTTTCAGAAAGAACCGGAAGGATGAGTCAGCAATTTAGTTTTCCAAAATAGTCACCCATTTACTAATGGCTGGGATATGCCTTGTTTAATTTTAATTTACAGTAGTACACATTGTCTTAACAACGTAATGAAAATAAAGAATTAAAACTGTGAAAAAATCTTATCACGATGACGTCACTTCCGCAAAGAACCGGAAGGATGAGTCAGCAATTTAGTTTTCCAAAATAGTCACCCATTTACTAATGGCTGGGATATGCCTTGTTTAATTTTAATTTTAAGTAGTATACATTGTCTTAACAACGTAATGAAAATGAAGAATCATTATGTGAAAAGAAATCCTCTCAAAATGACGTCACTTTCGAAAGGATGACTTTGCAATTTTAACAGTACTCGCCATTGAAAGTATGGTTTAGGAAACACGCTGGTTTATCAAGAAAATTGCTTTAATTAATTGTATGAATAATTTTTATTGATATCACCTTATCGGAAAATATTGTAAATACATATGTAAACTTGATAATAGCAGTTATAAGTGTATATTTGTAAATATGAATTTAATTGAAGGTTAAAAGGAATGAATTATGTAAATGACGAAACCCGTCTAGTGTCTGAATGACTTTTAATAACGGTATATAAGGAAGTTGAAAAAGTATTAATTTAAGTAAGATTCTTGACACGTTTTCCGTTCTAATCGCAGTCTCGTCTTGAAATTTCGTTCTTCTTTGTTTATATGTAATCTAATAATGTTATTTAATGTTATCTAATGTAAATTAATTTAATTGATTAATAATAGTTTCCTAATTCTAAAGGTATACAAATATTATGAACACTGACTTGAAAAGATTAATTAATTAAATGGTAATTACTCGAGCCCCCCTCCTCTCTCTTCTGTTCACAAAAATTCTCCAGGACGGACAGACAGACAGACAGACAGAAAGACAGACAGACAGAGAAGGTGCTCGTTGTATTAAAGAGGCGTGTTTACCAATCTGTCGTTTGGTCGATCCTCTGCTACGGCTGTGGACATGGCCAATGAGGGTGGCTGATCGGTGGAAGCCGAAAGTTTTTGGCAATTACTGCCTCTGCTGCATCTTACATTGCTCGTGAGCTGACGGTGTCCCGACCTAGACAACAATCATCAAGGAGGATTTAGCTGAACTCTGAAATCCACAGGTGGTCGGCCTTTGACTGTGGAATCGCAATTGGTTAGCAATCTCGTGTGATCTTGCTGAGGACCATCATGCTTGGGCCGCCATGATTCGGGATTTTTTTTTTTATGGAAATCGCTCCAGACAAGGCATGAAGCCACTTGATGTAAGGAGCTAACAAGAACGAATATGATTATCGCAAAGACAGGAGATGCCTATTGGCCTTAGTCTTGAAAAGACCAAGATTATAGGTAGGAAGAAAACAGTTAGCAGGAAGAGAGTTCCACAAACCTGCGGTTCTTGGAAACAAGCTACTGGAATAGGAAGCTGTATTACAACGAGGTATCAAAAAAAAATAGATGTAGCATTAGTTTCAAATTTTAATGGGTTTTTTTTTTTTTTAGAGAGTATGGTGACAACCCCTTAAATGGTATAGTTCACAAAAAAATAATAATGTGCTGTTCTTCCTCAATCTTAAGTCTCTGCCATCTGCAGTGATGTCGTTGATGGTTTGAACATGTGGCTCGTTAGTTTTTTACAGGGAGGAACCAGAGATTGGAGCTCAGTCGAGCACCTACCATGGAAATAACGATAGAGTAGAGAAAGACTAGCAACGTCTCTTCTGTGAGAAAGGAGCTGCAGAGAAGAGATTGGAGCTCAGTCGAGCACCGACCATGGAAATAACGATAGAGTAGAGAAAGACTAGCAACGTCTCTTCTGTGAGAAAGGGGCTGCAGAGAAGAGATTGGAGCTCAGTCGAGCACCTACCATGGAAATAACGATAGAGTAGAGAAAGACTAGCAACGTCTCTTCTGTGAGAAAGGGGTTGTAAGAAAGAGAAGAGATTGGAGCTCAGTCGAGCACCTACCATGGAAATAACGATAGAGTAGAGAAAGACTAGCAACGTCTCTTCTGTGAGAAAGAGGCTGTAGAGAAGAGATTGGAGCTCAGTCGAGCACCTACCATGGAAATAACGATAGAGTAGAGAAAGACTAGCAACGTCTCTTCTGTGAGAAAGGGGCTGCAGAGAAGAGATTGGAGCTCAGTCGAGCACCTACCATGGAAATAACGATAGAGTAGAGAAAGACTAGCAACGTCTCTTCTGTGAAAAAGGGGTTGTAAGAAAGAGAAGAGATTGGAGCTCAGTCGAGCACCTATCATGAAAATAATGATAGAGCAGAGAAAGACTATCAACGTCTCTTCTGTGAGAAAGGGGCTGTAAGAAAGAGAAGAGATCATCCTCCACGAGATTTCGAAGTCGATTCTCTACTCTGTCTCGGCAAGAGAGAGTGCTCTGAGCGGCACCTTTATTTAATCAAAGGAAATACAAAATTCCACATTACGAAGGTAAAAGATTAGTTGAACGTTTTCCATATTAGTCATGTGGGGGAGGAAGGCGGGGGGCTATATTCCCTAACCATATCATGTCAAGGGGGACCTGAAATGGTCAGCTAACGAGCGGTATGAAGGTCAGATAGTCAGTGCTAGGTTAGAAAGAGTGTCTGACAAAGCCGTGAATATTGACGCTAAAAAGCGTAATGCTGTGGGTGGTCCGTTGTAGATCGGATCGTTATATTTGAGAGGTGAGAAACATGGAAGGATAGTCCCTCGTATCGACACGGGAGATCTGTGAGGGCTTCTGGAAGCATTTTGTGGATCGTTTCACCAAACTGTCCAGATTCCGTGTCCAGGAGTTTGACAGTTATTTGGTCGACTCGTCCTGCCCGAAGGAGGCCCAAGCGGTTGGCTGTGATGGTTGAAGTAAGAGATTGGTTGAACGGTTTTCTAAATTCGATTGGAAGACGTAGTCATGTGGATTGGTCTCCTCGTTCACCAGACGTTAGTCCTCTTCATTTATTTTTCTGGGATATGTTAAAGGAGAAAGTGTACTCAACAAAAAATACAGATCCAATACTTTTGGCTAAGATCAAAGTGTAGTATCTGTTTTGATATTTTCTGTCCTCGCTCAGACTGAGCCAATTTTTATTTCTGTCCCAATCCAATTGGCTCGGTAAATAAAAAGTGAAGGCAATTGTAGAATCGAGTTGACAGACGGCTCCAAATAGTTGATAGAAATGTTCTTGCTTGAATGAAGCACTATTTATATAGGAGATAATCCACTCATGGACTAGCAACCAACCAGAGAAAAAACAAAAAATGGACTTGCACATCTAAGCATAATGTAATGGAACATCCCAGCCTGCTTATAAACCAACTTTCTAGGTTTCTATGTTAGGTTCTAGTTAAGTTCAACTGGTCAGACAGCTGGGCACTGGAGACTAAATTCAATATGGTGCTGCAAACAGGATACAAAGAGGGAGGTAATGCCTTGGAAAATGGTATCAGGAAAACAGAATAGATACTACACTACACTTCTCAAACAAAAATTATTTTTATAAATACTTTGGTACTACTCCAAGGTTTGCGCCTAATTTCCGTGACTGCTCGGCAGCAGCGATCCGACAGCTCACGGAAGCGTCCGAGACCTGCCAAGTCGAAAACGAGGCTGTAAACAAAACTGGACAAAAAGAAAATGTCTGTCGCGCAACCCTAACCGGCGACTCGGAGGCCCAGGGCATACGGTGGAAATAGACGAGTCTCTATTCAACCGCCGGAATAAAAAAACAATGCTGGCCGTGTTTTCTCCAGCCGCTCTGGGTCTTCGGGGGGAGGGGGGGGGGGGGGGGATACGACCCCACAGAGAAGGAGGGGTTTCCTGGTGACAGTACCTAACAGGAATGCTGAAACCCTAACTCTTCCAATAATGAAGCCAGTACCTGGGACGACGGTAGTATCCGATTGCTGGAGGGCGTATAACAGTCTTTTGCTCAGCCTAACAAAACAAGCGGCAGCAAAGGTAGCAGTAAACCCTGAACATCTACGAGAAAATATACATAATTCCCCCCCCCCCCAAAAAAAAATATATATAATAAAAGAACTTGCCTAATTGTAAAATTGACTTCTTTGCTTTACGTAACACGAAACACATAAAAAAAAACATAAAAATGTTTCATTTTGCCCACGAAAACAATAAAAAAAAAAGTTTATTTATAGTTCTTCAGCTATGGGTTTGTTAATTTCTTTTTTTTTTATAAAAATATATGCATTTTTTTTCTTTCCGTATATTCATCGTCTTATATTGTCGTCTGCCAACCTTCCATTTTTTTTTTTCACGATTTTTGCGGTTTTGTTTATACAGCGTCGTTTTCGACTCGGCAGGTCTCGGACGCTTCCGTGATCTGTCGGATCGATGCGGCCTAGCAGTCACGGAAATTAGGGGCAAACCCTGGAGTAGTACCAATACTTTACTTAAATAATAATTTACTTCTTTCCATTACACCTTGTGCGATTTCAGTTTTTGTATCGATCATGCCGACAGCCGATAAAAAGTGTTAAAAGTGTTTGTGTTTTTATCATTAATACGTCACTTTATTAATCTTAACTCCAATACGTTGAGCATGTCATAATCTTTAAATAAAAATAGTTTTTACGCTATTGCATATCGCCTTTTCTGAAAAATCTGAACCGGACTCTAATCTTCACGTTAACTATTTGTTTTTGTGTGTTAACGTAAGTTATAAAGTGAAAAAAAAAAATGTCAGCCTTTCGATTCGACATTGCGTCAATATGTATACGAAAAAATATCTTATAACGTGGCATTTAAAGTTTTTACGTTTGAAAGAGAATTTGTATCCTGCATATTTGTTTTAAACAAAGACACATTTTGCATTCAAAATGTAACAGTCTAATAAAATACAAGCATATTAAGTTACTGTAAATACTGGTTGTGAGTTAAGTAATAAGCGCCAGACATCTTGTTATAAAGGTCACAAACGAGTAATTAAACCCAAATAAATTGCTTGACTAATTTTCAACTGTATTTTGTTTGTGTCATCAATAATAATGTTAAGCTGATTATTCATTGAAATCAAAAAGGCGATCGCGTAAAGTACCAAAAATAACTTTAAAAAAAAAAAAATATTTACCAAATTGAATCCACTAGAATGCATTTCGGTTTCTTCGGAAACAAGTCAGTCGTGTTAATCTTTTGTTAATAGTTCAAAAAGAATGAATGAATTATTTTGTGACTTTTAAGAATTCGAAACATTTATGGAGAGAATCAAGTAGATAAATGTCAATATAGCATATACATATATATATACATATATATATATATATATATATACATATATATATACATATATATATATATATATATATACATATATATATACATATATATATATATATATATATACATATATATATATATATATATATACATATATATATACATATATATATATATATATATATACATATATATATATATATATATATATATATATACATATATATATATATATATATATATATACATATACATATATATATATATATATATATATATATGTATACATATATATATACATATATATATATATATATATATACATATATATATATATATATACATATATATATATATATATATATATATATACATATATATATATATATATATATATATACATATACATATATATATATATATATATATATATACATATATATATATATATATATATACATATATATATATATATATACATATATATATTTACATATATATATATATATTTACATATATATATATTTACATATATATATATTTACATATATATATATTTACATATATATATTTACATATATATATATACATATATATATATATATTTACATATATATATATACATATATATATATATATTTACATATATATATATACATATATATATATATATTTATTTATTTATTTATTTATATAAATATATATATATTAGCATATATATATACATTTATTTATATAAATATATATATTAGCATATATATAACCAGGGTTTTTTACCCCGCCTAATAAACCGGTATTGTCCGGGCCTTCGGGTCTTGATTTACGCCGGTCTATCGGTTGTCCGTCCTGTGCAGTTTTAGGGGGTGCACCCTCCCAGGCTTTGCCTTCTCACCCTTTGAGAGGGGGTTAGTTTATTGCTTGGGGAATGCTGATAGGGCTTCCCAGGCAATTTTTAAATGGCCAGAGTGCTCAAATTCTCGAGCGCTGGTTTTTTTTCTCACTTTCCCGACCTTGTGTCACATCTTACCTTGTGGGAGGAAGATAAATAGAAGCATAATATTGTTCAGGAATAAGAAGCAGCTGTTTACATCCTAGCAAATGTATTCGTACGGATCAATAATCAACCACATAACTATAATGTAAACACATGTAATTGTTTATCAGTAGTCGAAAATAGATAGCGAAATATAAAAAAAAAATTCTTTACTAAGTGCATAACATGGTTAGGTCAGTAAGGAAAAATGTCTCTAATGTATCATTATTCCTAGCTGGAATAAGTATTTTCAGAAAGAAACTAAAGCGAAAGACATTATATATGAGCAAAGAATATAGTGGAAGAATAAAAAAAAGACAGGGCCAGTCAGAATCAAACATCGATTTGTCATATGTATTGCTACTTAGATTGAAATTCTGTACTGGTTCCTAAGTCCAACATAAAGATTTCTAAATTCAGATGTTACATCGGCTGAAACATTGTGTATATAACAATAACTAAGATGCAAATATATACGGCACAAACACGCTGACACACCGGTTCTCGTTACATCCCCAAAGTTAAGTGACATGTGGCCTGAACAGTAGCAGATGGGTGACCATTTAGGAATACTAGGTGCTGTATGTCATCTCCCCTGACCGGGATATACATATGGCTGGGGACCGCATATGAATTTGATATTCCCTAGAAACTTCCTCTTAAGTGGAAGCCAGATGCCCGCCCAAGGTGAATACCACAGCAGGTATTACCGAAATACGGAAGATGAGAGTAGTAGTGCGAATCAAGGTTGCAGAGTTGGATTCGGAGGGAGTCAGATGTTTAGGAAGGAATCAGAGTCAGAGTTGGGCTCGTAAGTATGCTAGGAGTCTGAGTTGAAGTCAGATTTTTTAATCTCGAAAGAATCAACAGACAGTCTGAATATTGGAAGACTTTTAAATAAGGAGTCAGAATCGGAGTATAAGTCAAAATTTTTTGGAATCCAAGGAGTCGGAGTCAGCATCTTTGAAACCCTAGGAATCGGAGTTGAAATTTTGGGAAACCTGAGGAGTCGGAGTCACAATCTTTGGAAACCTAGGAGTCGGGGTCAGGAATTTGGGAAACCCTAGGAGTCGAAGTCAGGAATTTTTGGAATCCTAGGAGTCGGAGTCAGGAATTTAGGAAACCCTAGGAGTCGAACTCAGGAATTTTTGGAATTCTAGGAGTCGGAGTCAGGAATTTGGGAAACCCTAGGAGTCGAAGTCAGGAATTTTTGGAATCCTAGGAGTCGGAGTCAGGAATTTAGGAAACCCTAGGAGTCGGAGTCAGAATTTTTTAACCCTAGGAGTCAGAGTCAGAATTTTTTAACCCTAGAAGTCGGAGTTGGAATTTTGGGAAACCTGAGGAGTCGGAGTCACAAACTTTGGAAACCTAGGAGTCGGGGTCAGGAATTTGGGAAACCCTAGGAGTCGAAGTCAGGAATTTTTGGAATCCTAGGAGTCGGAGTAATGAATTTGGGAAACCCTAGGAGTTGAAGTCAGGAATTTTTGGAATCCTAGGAGTCGGAGTCAGGAATTTGGGAAACCCTAGTAGTCAAAGTCAGGAATTTTTGGAATCCTAGGAGTCGAAGTCAGGAATTTGGGAAACCCTAGGAGTTGAAGTCAGGAATTTTTGGAATCCTAGGAGTCGAAGTCAGGAATTTTTGGAATCCTAGGAGTCGGAGTTGGAATTTTTTTTAATCCTAGGAGTCAGAGTCAGACGTTATACCTTCCAACTCTGCTACTAAATGTGTATTTCGAGGTAAGACATTTTCTTCACCAGAAAATCTCAAGTTTTGGTTCCGACGGCAATTCTTGACAATCTCTCATTTTGTCTCTGACTCTCTCTTCAATTATAAAAGTGAATGGTTCTGACAACCGCAGAAAAAAAACGGGGGAGGATAAGTATAATTTACTTTAGAGTAAGCAAAACAAACAGCGAGAAAGAGAGAGAGAGAAGGGAAAGAGAGAGAAGGGAGACAACAATGGATGCGGGCGGGATGGAGTGGAGGGGGAGGGGGGGCGTTATTTTCATTTCAGAAGCAGGAAGATGTGTCAGATAAGAAGTCAGCATCCCCCGAAGAATTCTATGAAATTCGATACTAATTAAGAATATTCGTTTTTGACTTGTTTCATTATCAATTCATTCATTCGCTGCGTTCTGCCGACACACGCTACGCGGCCGCGGCGATCGTATCTGACGTTGTTTAACCTGCAGGATGAAAGAAAAGATTCTGAAATATTCAGAAGTCCGGGGGGGGGGGATGATAAGAAGCTAGTATTCTCCTATTTTTTTTAGCGATTACGTGTGAACACC
>OY744546.1:5100368-5170368 GCA_963556195.1 Sepiola atlantica
ATCTATAACAGGTTGTGTTTGATTGTATATTTTAATTTCAGCGTAGAGTCCGACAAGCGGACCAAGGTGTAGACAGCGTCATGGAGGTGGCCACGTGATGAGTCACTGAATGGTTAGGGTTAGAGAGTTAGGGTTAGGGTTAGGGTTAGGGTTAGGGTTAGGGTTAGGGGTTAGGGTTAGGGTTAGGGGTTAGGGTTAGGGGTTAGGGTTAGAGAGTACCTGAATATTAGCTGGCTTTTCACAACTGCTCCGAACTGCAGGTGTGGCTTGCTAATGGATGCTTGTTTTCTTACCACGAGAATAAACTTGCCCCCTCCGAAAAAAAAAAGGGTTGTTTCCATTGATGGCAGTCTTCCAAAAAAATAATTCCCAGGTGCGCCCAGCATTGGACTTCTAAAAACAAAAAAGGAGGTTACATCGGCCGAAACGTAGTGAGAATAACAACAAAAATGAGAACACTAATCTGAACAAGTCGCGCATGCGTGGTCCCCCTCTGTATGTGACTCGATGTGGCGAGTGTAAAATGCAATAAATTGGGGCAATTTGGGGCATTTTTGACCCCCCTTTGACCCCCGGGGGCGTGAACCAGAATGTTTCTGAGATCAAGAATGCTCATTTTATATCCAGAACAATTGCCTCTACATTTTGGCCAAGTTTCAGAAAAATTGAATGGATGGATCAAACGTTATGGGAGAAAAGGGTCATTTTTGCCATTTTGGGGGCTTTTGACCCCCTGGGGGTGCAAACTAGATTTTTTCCAAGGTCAGCGATACTTATTTTCTATTAGGAACAATTGCCTCCACATTTTGGCCAAGTTTCAGAGAAATTGAATGGATGGATGAAAAGTTATGGGGCAAAAAATGTCATTTTTTTGCCATTTAGGGGCCTTTTGACCCCTGGGAGCCTAACCAAATTTTTTTTCAAAAATTGGAGAATGTCACTTTCTAACCTGACCAAAGTTACAACTTCATGCAAAATTTCAGAGAAATCAATGGATGGTTGCGGAGAAAAATCCGGACGGACGGACGGACATGCCTCAAAACATAAGTCCCCCGATTTTATAAATCGCGGGACCAATAATCCAAACAATACTAAAAACGTGTATTCTTTTTGATTATTCGGACTATTATTATCATCTTGTATGTTATTCTCACAACGTTTCGGCCGATGTAATCCCCGACCTTCTTCAGTTGCATGTTGTCGGACTCAGGAATCGGTACAGAATTTCGAACTGAACCCTTTATTTAATCCACGGGAATGGATTGCTCTTGAACATATCATCTTGCTGTTATGTTAAAATTTAACGTGTGTATTATTTGTACTTAGATATTTTTCTCACATTTCACCCGATGAAATCTTCAATATTCTTCAGGTGCATCTCATCGAACTTGTATGGAATTTCGAACGGAACGCTTCATTTAATCTATGGGGATGGCTTGCTCTTGGTCAGCCACAACCGGCTAGATGTCTTAAGTAATTCGTAATTGTATTCTTAGTATCGCTCATACTGAGGATTGAACCTTCAACCCCCAGAAGACTGTCACTTAGAACTGATTATTACTTAGCACTTTATCCGTTGCACCAGGGGTCCTTGCGGACGTGGATTAAATAAAAGGTTCCGTTCGAAATTCCATACAATTCCCTTGTTCGACGATACGTACCTAAAGGTGGGAGGTTACATCGGCCAAAACGTTGTAAGAAAAACATCCAAGATGAGAACAGTAGTCCGAATAATTTAAATAATACAAATTATCAATCCTTTTTTTTTTTCAAATAGTTAAACGCATGCCAATGACGTCTCTCTGTGCGTTCTTTTTCCTTTGTTTTTACTGTTATCGAATAAATTATAAATTTTCACTTTTTCCGAAGACGTTCGTTGATCCGAACGAAACCGGTAAAATCTCTTGATTTTTCCCTGTATTTACATTTGTTTTTTTCCGTTGGTCTTTTTTCCATATATATGTTACGTGGATTAAATAAAGGGTTCGACAGAACGATTCCCGACTTCGACAGGACGCACTTGAAGAAGGTCGGAGGTTGCATCAGTTGAAACGTTATGAAAATAACATCCAAGATGAGAACAGTAGTCTGAATAATCCAAATAATCCAAAACCACACCAAGTTCTTTCATCAAATTTAATCCACGGGGGTAGATTGTTCTCGTTCCGTCAGCCGTGACCGGGTAGAAGTCTTAAGTAATTCGTAATTGTATTCTTAACATCGCCCTCACTGAGGATTGAACCTTCAACCTTCAGAAGACTTTCACTTAAAACTGATTATTACTCAGCACTTGATCCAAATAATGCAAATTATCAATAGGGGTGGGACGTAATGGATGAACATTTCAGATTCATGCGAGTAGTATTTTTTTGTGTTCATTTATATATAAATAACACTAAACAATCAAACATTTTGAAAATTTTGTAAAATTCAGAAGGTGCAGGTCAATAGTTTTTGGCTATTTTACATTCATGAAAACCCTTTCACAGTCTGAAAATGGTCCTAAATTAAAGTACTATATCAGATTTAACCATCTATATCCATTCATAACTTTTGAGGATGTTTTAGGACCTGCAATGTCGCATGAAACCACTTTTTCACCGAAAAATGATGGATTTTGAGTCCCGTGGAGCCGTAACAGCTATTTTTGGCCTGCACCTTCTGAATTTTGCAAAATTTTCAAAATGTTTGATTGTTTAGTGTTATTTATGTATAAATGAACACAAAAAATTACTACTCGCATGAATCTGAAATTTTCACCCATTACGTCCCACCCCTATTATCAATCTTCATCTGAAAAATTCCCTAACCCTAAACCCTCATCTCAAAAATTACGAAACATAAAACGTTATGTTCACGATCTGCTCAGGCTATTCAGTTTCATTAACTCCCTGTTTAGGGGTAGACTATTTTGTCAGTCAGCTTTGTAACCCCTTTCTTCCCTATTAAGCTCGTGAAGGGTTTAAGTTTTGGGTAACCTATTTGGAGTCCAGAGGATTGAATGCTGGTGGTGGTGTTTCTTTCACACTTCGTTTGTCTTGAAGTGATTCTACCTTCCTCTCCCTTTTTATTATTATCATTAGCTCCTTACATCAAATGATTTTTTTTTCTAAACATCCTTTCAAAAGATATGAACATATCTACTTCCTTCAGTTTGGAGGAGAATAGTAGAGTAGCCTAGACTCCTGTAAGCATCTTTAAGAGAAGGAATACTTGAAATGATGTTGGATAATGGCCTGATGGGAACGGACGCATCTTGGAAATCGTTTGGTTTAGCTTGCGCGATTTAGTGCGGGTGGACCCGTACAGTCCGGTGCGGAATAGGGCTGTTCTCACGGTTGGAGCTCACATGACGGGCCACCATTTTGATGAGACCTTTTGGGTCTGGAGTTCAAAGGAGTCAGGCTGTGAAGAATGCACCTGTGCATGGGGGTTCTGTGACGTCACGGGCTTTTGTGTGGGAAGCAGAGTTTTTGCTAGTCTGGGTTTTGGAGGCGAACCTATCAGACGTGATTTTTATGATGTAGTCTACAACATAATTAGGGGAATTAATTCCCTAAGAAAATACAGGCGAAAGATCTCTTTTCCCCCCTCCACGAAAGGACTTAATTGATACGTAATTACGAAAGCAGTAATTTGCTCTCTCTCTCTCTCTCTCTCTCTCTCTCTCTCTCGATGTTGGTGAATATCTCCAAGCTGATTTGATAACTAACGCTTGAAATAAAACGGAAATTAAATTTAAAAGATTGTTTGTCTTTCGAGTCAGTCATGGAGCTTTTGTGTTGCAGCGGCGTGGTTCACGGCAGAAAGAAAGAAGAAAGAATTCAACCACTAGACGACGCACCCTCTATGCGGCGAGAAATTTAAAGGTATGCAAACTATATGATTTATAAAAGGAAATGGTAGTTTGCTTGAAGCATTGCTAGTAAACAAATATGAAGGTGAGAATTCCGAGGATGAAGCAATGCAATGTTGAAAATTAAATCCAAATATTATTACTTAAGATTAACTAAATAAATCAGTCTTAGTAATCTATTACATATCTTAACTATTGCATTTTCTGCAGGACTTGCCTTTTTTTTTTTTTTCTGCGAATCTCATATTCCTATTTTTTTGAATAGCAGCGTCTACTTGGCTTTTTCAACTGACACAGCCAGTCCAACTTTTGTTTTCTTTTTGAAAAAGAGAGGTTGTTACTCTCGAAATGATTAAATGTTCTACAATTCCGGACCTTTAAATATTTAACAGTAAACCCAACAATTTTACAATTTACTGTCTTTATATTTAAATTTTGAAATATAAATGAATTCATCTGAGATTTACCGTCTCTTGTCATTTATTTTTGTTTATTCCACCTTCCGGTTTTTCAACATTGCATTGCTTCTGCCTCGGAATTATCACCTTCATATTTACTATATGATTTATGTTTTAAAAATGACGAGTGTTTAAACGAGAACTGCCACGGCCCATTCCGGGACGAGTATACAAAATGAGAACAATAATGGCTGCATCAGACTTCAATTTTTCTCTGAAGCGTAAGGGGCTACTGTGGTAGGGGCCAGATTTATACGGAGGGTAACCGTAGTTGGGAGTTGGGCAGCAAGATGTTTGTTCACATTACATTTAAATTTCTGCATGTTAATACAGAGAAACAGGGAGAAGGAAGGGAATTCCAAAGGTAAGTTGTTTAAGGAAAGAAGCTCTCAGAGTAGAAAATCTTCCAGGCTCTAGGGACCTTTACAGTGAATGGGGTGGGATTTGGCAGCTAGCTAGGTGGGTGGGGTATTTTTATTTAAGGGGTACAAGTTCAATAAGTTCATTGGAGCACAGTCCGTGGAAGTACCTAATAAACAAGAACAGGGATGCAACTCTGCGGCGATGTGACAGGGGTTGGAGCTTGGTAGACAGTGTGAGACCTATTAGGTTTAAAAAAGGAAAAATGTATAACTCAGTATCGAAAGCAGAAAGGAAATAAAAGAGAAGGAAAACGTCTCATTATGGAAATAGATTTGCATTCTCCATTCCCTTATTCGTCAGGCGTATTTTTGTGTGACGGGACGGATATATATTCACATATATAAACACATTGCTCTTTATTATAGAGTGGAGAGTTTGAATTACTTGAATGTCTACTGGTGAGAAGTTGAATGCCTACTAGACACCATCCTCAAGGGTTTGTCAGAACAACCTGACATGAAGATACTTCAGCCTACAATTAAACCCTGACCAAATATTCAAAATAGCATAGTATTCAAAGCCCAAATAAGATCCCCTTGACACGGCTATATACTGGTTTATAAGTTTCACTTCCATACATCATCACACTGCGTATAACATGCCTGATAGACTCTTTTCTTGGTAACGCTCTGCTAGTTAGTAATGGCAAAAGTTCCCTGAACTTACTTCATCTACTCCTAATTCTAGTTATCACACTAGCACCTGCTCCACCCTGTGCTCCAATGGTATCACCAAGATAACAACATTTCTGAATAACTTCAATAATTTCGCCATCCACACATATTTTCTCCACATCTGAGTTTTCATCCGTCGCCATTGTCTTACAATTCTTACACACAAACTGGTTGTCCTCACTCAACCTACCAGTACTTCCACTGCACTTCTTGTGTATCGAATGCTTACAAGAACCACAGAAAATTGAGTTGCACCTGACTCCCTTTCCATAAACTGAGCAGGGGAATTTTCCTCTTTCCGGGGAGTCGAGGATTATCATTTATGTTTTACTGAAGACAAAAGAAAATCCTAAAAGACAAAAAACTATAACGTAAAAAAAAAAAACTTAACCCCTAACCCTAACCCTGACCCTAACCCCTAACCCTTAACCCCCTCTCAGCATCATTCAGTTGCCATGACAACAACACAACAACAATGTTCTGATTTTCTTGCATCAAAAATGTTTGAAAAAAAAAAAGAAAAGTTTTTTTAGCTTAAATTATTTTTACATAATAATAGAAAAAAACAAAACCTCTTTTCTTCCTATCTCAACCCCCCCCCCCATTCCCGCCAATATTGATAACTCTTAATCTCTATTCTCCACTCTTGTTTTCATTTTAGTTCAGTCAAAGTTCTCAGAAATCAAGGGGTCCCTTTTTAGGGCTAACACTTGATTTCTATATGAGATACATAGATATCCGAGTGTTCAATCAAGATGCTCCTCTACTTCTCAAACGTTGAGTTAGTAAAGAAGTGAAGAACATTAATTTTCCTCTCCCCCGAATTCGCCACTTAATTATGTTATGGTCTTTATTGTGGTCTTTTCTGAATTTTACTGGATTCCAGGACAAGAATTCATCTGGTCTGGTGGAATATCTAGCTAAGTGCTGTTACTTGAGGTAACATCACTCGGAGAAGGTGCACCATTCTTTGTATGAGTCAACGTATAGCCGTGTCGATGGGATCTTATTTAGGCTTCGAATACTATGCTATTTTGAATATTTGGTCAGAGTTTACTTGTAGGGGAAGTATCCTCATGTCAGGTTGTCCTGACAAACCCTTGTACAGAGAGACTGAAGACACTTGAGGATGGTGTCTAGTAGGTAATACAAAACTCTTTTTTGTTTCATTTTACTTCAGTGGAAGTTCTCAGAAATTAAGGGGCCCTTTCCTGGAGCTAACACTTTATCTCTATATCAGATACATAGATATTCTAATATTCCATGTCAAACGTTGTATTTGGTTCATTTTACTTCAGTGGAAGTTCTCAGAAATCAAGGGGGCCCCTTTCCTGGAGCTAACACTTTATCTCTATATCAGATACATAGATATTCGAATATTCCATTAAAGTTCTCCTTTACATGTCAAACGTTGTATTTGGTTCATTTTACTTCAGTGGAAGTTCTCAAAAATCAAGGGACCCCTTCCTGGGGCTAACACTTGATCTCTATATGAGATGCATAGATACTGCATTTACATATATATAATAAAGTAGCAAATTTAAAAATTATAGCATTTTATAAGAGTTTCAGAATAAAAAGATTTTTCCATATGTTTCCAGAGGAATTGAACATAAACAAAGAAGGTCTAAGTAATGTTTACTCCAAGAAGCAGTTTTCCCCCGTTATCAGAAAATCGAACAAAAGACACATCTGAAGAACAATCCAGAGAAGAAATCAGAAAATATAGATGAAAATTTACGCATGGACGATCAACAGTTACCAACCGTTAGATATAAAAAGTTTAAACACAGAGAAAAATATGTCCAGCAAATTTATTCGAAGCTCTATTTAATATCTTAAATATTGAGCTTTATTTTTGCATTTGGAAACTGATTCCTATTTGAATCGATCTGAACTGTATAAAAATTTAATTTTTTTTTTACATATTATTACCTTGTACTAGCAAATATAAGTTAAGTTTAGATGTTTTGATTAAATTTATAATACTTGCTGAAGTTAATTGTGTTATATGTATGTCTAAGCTTAACACTACACCTAATGTCAAAGCTGGCATATACTCCATCCCTTGTCTAGATTGTAATAAGATCTACATAGGGGAGACGCAGCGTAGTCTGGACAAGCGGATTTATGAGCATAAAAGAGCGATTAATACCAACAACACACTTAACACCTTATATGCTCACACTATGGAGTATGGACATTGTTTAGACTTTGATAAATCTACTTTAATCAAGATAATACGTAATAAATCAACACGTCGACTAATTGAATCTGCACTCATAGCCCTTTCCACAAATAAAATCAAACAGAGAATGGGATTCTACTTTATCTCCCCTAACCTATCAAAAGCAATTATTCATGAAAACAAGATATATCTAGACACCGGTTGATTCCCTGAGTTTTTAATTATTCTTCCTTTGGACCCCCTTTCTACTCTTTATTCTTTCTTTTCTTTCTCGTTACTAAAAAATTTTTTTTTTGCTATGTATTTATCTTTGACTCTATATCTTACATATCTTCCCTCTCTACATGAACCCTACCACTATATATATTTCTCATAATTTATAGACTTTCTCGTCTTTTGTCATTTTTTTCGTTCGCTCTTGACAAAGCCCATATAACATTTGGGCGAATCGTTGAGCTTTTTAGGTCTTCCGCTTATTCCATTTTAATTTCATTCATATATATATATATATATATATATAACGTAAAATATAATAACACAAAATTACATGATTGTCGATGCAATAATTTATTTCAACCTTGCGGTTTTATTCAAGCATCCAACTTAACAATTACATTTTTGAGTCTCAAAAATGTAATTGTTAAGTTGGATGCTTGAATAAAACCGCAAGGTTGAAATAAATTATTGCATCGACAATCATGTAATTTCGTGTTATTATATTTTACGTTATTATTGCTCTGTTTACCACATTGAGCTCTCTTACCCGGATTTCTTCCTGGAATTATTCCATTATAACACTATATATATATATATATATATATGTAAATTACTTTGTATCTGACAAGTTAAAGGCTTCAAAATTATTTTTGAATTTTCGATGGCTATAAAAAAAATCTTGCCCGGGAGTCTTTTTACTTATTTTTTTTTTTTCATGGGATTTTGAAAGTAAAATTTATTTGTTTAATTTGTGTTTTTTTTTTTTTGTGGGATTTTTAAGCAAGGAAAAAATATACTTCATTAACCTAACCACTAACCCTAAGTCCGGCTTAGCGTATTGCCACCCGGACTTAGGATAAGAGTTATGACGTGTTTTTTTTTCTTCTTTTTTTTTTTTGTTTAAAAAAAAAAGAATAAAAAAGCCTAATTGGAGGCGGAAGTCAATCTATTTAATTTTTTTTTTTTTTTTCATTAAAAAGGCTGACTTGTTAACAAAGAAACGGAAATGCATTCTGGTGGTAATAAAAATTTTTTTAAATAGGATTTTTAAAAATTCGTTTTATTTTACGCTGTTATACAGACACGTGACAAGTGGTCAGCGTCACACAATGCGAAAAAGAAACATGTCCGACAAGATTTGGCCAGGATCAAAATGTAGGGTCATATTGAAACTTTGCAGCCACCCATAGCGGCCGAATGTGACGTCAATGTGACGTCAGCACTTTGAAACCGGTGTTAATCCGAAAAAATACCCAAGCTTACTAAGGCCGGCAAATAGTAATTCGTTGTCTGATTTTTGCGGTAAAAAATATTGTTTTCTTTTTTTCATTTTTATTATGAAAATAAAATTAGCGTTTTTTTTTATAAATGGATTTGAAATATGACAAACAGTAAATGTTTTTTTTGTTTGTTTGTTTGTTTGTTGGGTTTTGTTTTTTTTTTCAGATTACAAATTTACAACTGAACAAACAATAAACTTTTCTGCTCTTTTTTCCAATGTTTTTCAAATAATAAAATCAGTATTTTTGCAGTGTTTTTTTATATATATAACTGGATTTGAAATCAAGGGAGGCGCGAGAGCGCTCTATCCCTTATCAAGGGAGGCGCAAGAGCGCTCTATCCCTTAATAGACTTCACGAATGGCCTATGCTGGAAATCTCATTTCTTCGATCAATCATAACTCAAAAACTAATAAACCAAATTAGTTAAAACTTTGCACAAAATTTTTATTTGATAGGTTCTATAAGTGTGTAGAATTTCAGCATCATTAGTCAAGGCCACCCAGAGATCCAGAAAGTTCAATCATGAAATCATGTTATCTGTGTGTACGTACGTACGTACGTGCATATGTGCCACCCTGTATCTCATCAACTATTTGATGGATTCAGCTGATTTTTGGCAGAGATAGAGGTTCTAGGGTCTAGTTGATGGCATTTTAATTTCAGTTTACCATATACGTTAGTTTTCCAGAAAATTCAAAAAAACCTTTAAAATGACCATTGTATTGAGGCATAGCCTTTACAAAAGTAGTGACATTCCATGAAAAATGCCAGTATACTGAAATCATATGCCCTTAATAAGATTAAGATGAAAATTCATATACACTAAATGTACAAAAGCAAGGAAATTCCCAAATCTTTACACTTTTATTGTCATTAAGGGTATGCGAGCACAACAGGGCTATGTATTTTACTGGTAGGAATTTTTCTTCAGCACACGTCACACACTTCATCCACTCATGCATAGAGATTTATAGTGTAGTGATGTGATAATGAAATGGTTTGGTTGATATGTAGTCATACCCTTAATGACAATAAAAGTGTAAAAATTTGGGAATTTCCTTGCTTTTGTACATTTAGTGTATATGAATTTTCATCTTAACCCTATTAAAGGCATATGATTTCAGTATACTGGCATTTCTCATGGAATATAACTGGATTTGAAATATAAATAAATAAATAAATAAGCGACGTATATATAACCGGTAAGTGACGAACTTTCAACATTACAATAAATTTAAATTTAACTTACAAAATCCTATCTCGCCTCTGCGTGACTTTCACATTTTTATTTACTTTTAACCAATTATGTATTGACACCATAAATGTCATAGCGTAAAAAAATGTAATAGTGTAAAAAGAATGAATTATTTAGAAATTTGAAAGGAATTTGGAAACATTTAAACTGTCAAATAGAAAGTTTTTCTGGCTTTAAAATTCTTAACAAATCCTCATTTATTAAACAGATTGATGAAAGTTTTGAAAGCTATTTACATCAAATAATTGTATAAATAAAGATTTAAACATTACCTTACGCTAACCCTAACCCTAACAAAATCAACTGCTTCACGATCATTCAAATTATTGTAAATAAAAAAGTTATCTAGGAATTTTATTTATTTATATTTATTTATAAACTTACTGAAATAAAATTAATAATAATAACCCGAAACAATTTGTTTTAATTAATTTGTTTTAAAAGTTATTTATGCATGGAGTATTGTTGCCATATCTGGGCTGGTGCATCATTTACTAGTCTCTCCCTCCTTGACAAGATCCAAAAAAGAGTCACCAACCTAATAGGTCCCTCACTGTCAACCAAGCTTCAGTCCCTGTCCCATCGCCGCAATGTAGCATCCTTATGTTTGTTTTACAAATACTTCAATGGATTATGCTCCGATGAATTGGCTACTCTGGTGCCCCCTTCGACGTAAATTCACTAGACCAACTCGACAATCAACTAAATTCCATCCATTCATTGTGGAGGTCCCCAGATGCCGGAGAGCCTTCTACTAAAATAGCTTATTTCCTCGTGCTGCTGGCCTCTGGAACTCCCTCCCTGCCCCCTGTTTCCCCGACAGTACAGACATGCAGAAATTTAAAACTAACGTAAACAGACATCTCGCTGCGCAGATCCCAACTTAGGTTGACCCCCCCCTACCTTCTCCCCTTTTTTTTCTTCTCAGTGGCAGCCTGCCTTGTTTGGGGTGAACTATGTTAAAAAAAAAAAAAAATTTTTTTAAATTGCTTCGGGTTATTTCATTAAAAAAAACAACAGAAAACAAATTACTATTCGCCGGCCTTAGTAAGCTCGGGTACTTTTTTCCAGATTAACACCGCCTCAAAATGCTGACGTCACATTCTGCCGCCATACCTAGATGCGAAGTTTCAATATCACCAAATGTAGTATCTGTTTTCGGTCAGTGAAAGAGAAATCCTTCTAGATTGAGGCAATTTGAATTTTTGTTTCAATCCAGATTGCCCCTTTTGGGGAGCTGGGGTTTGTTTGTTTTTTCACATTAAAAAAACGATAGTGTGTCTAACTCTGCCCTCGTGGGGTGTCAATTATGAGACTGACATTCGAAAGTGATTTTGAAGCCTTTAAATTGCCAGATGGAAAGTAATTTCGGCACTAGTGCAGTTTAACATCCCCAAGCAAATTTAGAAAGCGATTCTTAAAATGTTAACTCTTTATCGCGGACGGAACTCTCCTAAAATGAAAACAATTAATTTGCTTGGGACGTTAAACTGCATTAATGCCGTCATTTCTGCCTAGAAATTAAAGTGCTTGGGTAGTAATTAGTTATATTTCTGAATTTTTGAGATGAGGATTGATAATTTGTATAATTTTGGTTATTCGGACTACATTTCTCATCTTGAGTGTCATCATCACAACGTTTCGGCTGCTGTAACCTCCGGCCTTCTTCATGTGTATCTCTTCGAACTTAGGAATATTTCTGTCGAACTCGGGAATCTGAACGGAATTTCGAACGAAACCCTTTATTTTATCCACGGGGGTAGCATGCTCTTGTTCCGTCAGCCATGACTTGGAGAAATCTTCAGTAATTCGTAATTCTTCAACCTTCAGATGACTATCACTTAGATGACTATCCACTGCGCCACGGGTCCTCGAAGAAGGCCGGAGGTTACAGCGGGCGAAACGTTGTGATGGTAACACTCAAGATGAGAAATGTAGTCCGAATAACCAAAATTATAGTAATTAGTTGGGGGGGGGGGGGGGGGTTATCTATGGTCCCGATCCAAAAACCTTCAATATATTTCTCGAAGACGCCACTAATCTATAAAAGAGTTATTGTTATTATTGTTTTGTTTTTGTTTTTGTTTTTTGTAGTAAAAGAAAAGTTTGTTTTGTTCTAAAATACAGCAATTATAAATGTTAGAAAATTCCATCCAAGGTTGAGGGATTGTTTTTTGGGTTTTTTTTTCTTTTTCGGTATTTCGCGATTTTTCGACGAAGAATAAATTAGCAACAGTTTAAAATTCTTCGATTCGATCAACAATTGAATTGGCATTTGGATGTTTCGCGATAGGTTTTTTTTTCTTTTCATTTTTTTTTTAATTCAATTTGGTAAAAAAAGTAAGGTTAATTCCTATTTCAGTCCCTGTTTACTTGTCTCCCCACGAGGGCAGAGGTAAACACAAGGTTAGTTTTTAATGTTCGAAAAACCAAGCCCCCCGCCCCCCAAAAAGGGGGCACTCTGGATTGGGACAAAAATAAAATGTGTTATGGTTAGGGTTAAACCACGAAAAACACTACTCGATTAGAGACGGGAGTGATTCTATAAAATTATCAATAAATCAGTTTAATTTTACGATGTGGGGGGGGGGGGGGTAAAAAATATATATACCGTTTTGTTTTTTGTTGTTTAGAAGCACGAAGGAACCATAATACTTGACTTTTGACTTATAAACTTTCATTCTAGACAAAAAATGATTGTCTATCCGTCATTTTAAAGAATTTGATATAAAAAAAAAACCGGTTTCCGACCATTCGAGGAAGGGGGGGGGGCTTATAGATTTTCGGATCTCTTCATAGAATGTCTCGATACAAAATGGCTGTCACCGTGATTCCTCGATGGTCGAGCGAAATTCGAAAGTCATTTCTGGCTAGAATTTAAAGTTTATGAACCAAAAAGGTCGATTACTGATGGTGTATTCTTCCATTTTGGTTCCTAAAACAGACGGCGCCCCTATGATAAAATTGAACTAAAAAAAAACAACAGGTGTAAAAATTAGTTTCTTGGAAATAAATAAAGCACCTGGATTTTTTTTTTAGAAAATTTAAAGAACAATTTTTTTTTAATTAAAAAGACAACAACAGAAAAACGAAAATCCCAACAAAATTATCGACGTTTGTTCATATATAAATGGTTTGTTGGTCATCTTTTTCTGTTGACTCCGAAAATGAAGAATTTCAAAATGCGAAAATGGTCAAAGAGGAAGTTCCTATCAAAAATGGTTTTTCTGCTTTTTAGGAATTGCATTTTTCGATCAGTTCTTCGTTAAATTAATTTAGTCTTTTTTCGAGTTATCTATTTACTTATTTTTTAATTTATTCTTCTTATTTATTTATTTTTTTATTTATTATTATTTTTTATTTTTTTATTATTGTTTATTTATTATTTATTATTATTATTTATTATTATGTATTATATTATTTATTCATATTTATCATTATTATTGTTGTTGTTGTTGTTGTTGTTATGGTGGTGGTGGTGGTGGTGGTGGTGGTGGTGGTGATGATGATGATGATGATGATGATGATGATGATGATGATGAGAAAATGGTCATGAAGTGTCAAGGAGGATGGAACGGCCGAGAAGGGATAGCACCGTCCAGAGCTCCACTAGACGAGCACGAAGCGTACTGGAATCATGGGGAGAGTTTGTTGCCACTCAGATCCCAGTGGCCTGCAGTGGTGATGGAGAGAAGAAGGGGAGTTCTGGAAGTCTGGGGAGACTTGTTGTCACTCAGATTCCAGGTGAGGTAATGACTCGTGTGAGGAACCCTACTGAGTGGCATGCGGAAACGGTTCCACATGACCAGGTAAAACCGACCAACCACAAGTAAGTTAAGTTCAAATAGAAATAAAATAAAAGATTTAGAAAGAACATTACATGAGTCCAAGGGAATTGAAACTACCAGAACTCACATAATCGGACATTCACCCCCTACCACCCCCGAAAAAAAATGGTGAATGGTCAAGGAAGATAGAAAGACCATGAGGCGAAGTACCAATCAAATCTCCACTGCTGGTGCTGGGACTTTGAGGAGGCTTATTGCCACTCAGATTCTAGAGAAAGCTAACAATGGTAAACGGCTGTTGTGATAACGCAGAGTGGTTCGAAATGGTTATCGAAAGAGGCGAAGATTTCTGGAAATTTTGAATGACTTGTTGTCACTCAGACTCCAGGGAACACCACTAGTAATGATTCGTGTGAAACCCTTAGTGAGCAGAAATAATAATAATTTGTTTCTTTAAAACTTAATGACAACACTTACTTATTAATTAATTTTAATTTATTTACAAATTATATTTCCTTTCACAGAATCAACTTTTTCTACATTTAAGATTTTTTGTAAAAAAGAAAATCACTGTAAGCGAAGAAAAATGTTTCCATTTGTAAATTAAGGAATTGGAGAAATTACTTTTAAAAGACGAGAATAAAAATTTTAAAATTTATAGAATTTGGAAAATTACTTTAAAAATTGAGAATATTTTTTTATTATTATCATGGAATTTGAGGAAGTATCTTTTAAAAATGATATTTTCTTTTTAATTATGGAATTTTGGTAATTAGTTTTTATAAAGGAGAATTGTATATTGTCAACGAAATTATGGAATCTGGGAAATTACTTTAAACAATTGAAAATATTTTTTATATGGAATTTAGAAAATGACTTTTCAAAAATAAGAATATTATTTTAATTATGGAATTTGGGAAATTACTTTTTAAAATTTGAGAATATTTGCTTTAAATATGGAATTTGGAGAATTACTTTTCAAAAATGAGAATATTTTTTTTGTTGTGGAATTTAGAAAATAACTTTTTTAACTTGAGAATAATTTTCTTTTTTAATTATGAAATTTGGGAAATTACTTTAAAAAATGAGAATATTTTTTATTATGGAATTTAGGGAATTACTTTTTTTAAATGAGAATAAAAAATGTCGATGAAATTATGAAATCTGTGAAATTACTTAAAAATGTTTTTTAAAAAACCCATTAATATGGAATTTGGGAAATTCCTTTAAAAGAATTACATTTTTTTATTATGGAATTTGAGGAATTACTTTTTAAAAATGAAAATAAAAATATTAAGGCTCTGAGGGAATTTTTAAAATAATTCCATATTAAAAAAATATTTTCAATTTTTTAATTGAAAATATTTTTTTAATATGAAATTACTTTAAAAATGAGAATATTTGAAAAAATTAATTTGATTTTAAAATCAAGTAAATTCGTTAAATAATTAATTAATTAATTAATTAATTAATAATAATAATAATAATAATAATAATAATAATAATAATAATAATAATAATAATAATAATAATAATAATAATAATTAAAAACAATTAAACAATTAAAAAATCATAAGAAAAAATAAAAATAATAATTACTTACATAGTAATTATTATTTTTATTTTTTCTTATTATTTTTTAATTGTTTTTAATTATTATTTATTATTTTTAATAGAACACCAAAATTGGTGAAAAAATGTGCAAATGTATTTTTTAATGTTTCATTTTACAAAAAAAAATGAAAGAAGATTTTCTTTTAATTGAAAATATAAAAATGGATAAATTAGTAATAATAAAAAAGATTATTTTTTAGAAAATTCAAAATAATTAAAATGTCTTTTTAATTTAATTGTTATATTTTTGAATTGTCTATTTGTAGCAAAACAAAATATTAAAAAAAAATTATTTCAAATGTCAGTCAAATTTTTTTCCCGATTTTTAAAAAATTATTTCCAAAAATTCGAATTTAAATAAATAAAAAAAATTAAAAATAAAAAATAATTAAAAAATATAAACAAAATTATTTGCTTCTTTTTTTCAACAAAAAATAATCGAGTTTTATAAAATATCAACCGGTTTGGGGGGAACTAATGAATAAATTTGAATTAAATAAGTTTTAGCTGCCCGGGTGGAGTTTTTTTTTTGTTTCTTTTTATAAATAATAAAAATCCGAAATTCATTCTGGTTGATTTAATTTCGTTTTTTTTTTTTCGTTTTAAGTTTGACAATATTTGTTTTAAATATGGAATTTGGATTATTTTTTTAGGAAAATTCAAAATAATAAAAATGTATTTTTAAAGATATTTTATTTAATTGTAATATGTTTTAATTGTCCCTTTGTAGCAAAACAAAATATTTTTTAAAAAATTATTTCAGATGTCAGTAAAATTTATTTCTTCTTTTCTTCCTTTTTAAAAAAATTATTTCCAAAAATTCGAATTTTAATAAAGATTTTTTAAAAACAAATAATAAAAAAAATATAAACAAATTTTTTTGCTTTTTTTTTTGCAACAAAACTAATCGAATTTTACAAAATATCAACCGGTTTGGGGGGAACTAATGAATAAATTTGAATTAAATAAGCTTTATTTACCCGAAGTTGCCCGGGTGGAGTCTTTTGGGTTTTTTATATAAATAATAAAAATCCGAAATGTATTCTGGCGGATTTAATTTCGTTTTTTTTTTTGTTTTTTTCGTTTTATTTTACACTGTTGGATTGTTGAGTTCAATAAATATTAGATTAATAGCTAATAAAAAAAATAACTCGGTACTTCTGCAGTTTACGGACATTGCTATTTTTTAGATAGAATTTTCAAATAAAATTCAATTTTTTCGCCATCTTTTGTTTATTAAATTGTTAGGTAAAAGTACAGAATAGTTAACAAAGCCCCCCCCCCCCCCCGCATATTACGAATGGGGTTTCGGTATTTCTGCAGTTTACGGACCGTGCTGAAATGATAACGTTATTATTTCAGCACGATCCATAAACTGCACAAGTACCAATAATTCGATGATGTGTAATTAATTATCAGAAATAACGTTAACGCACGAAACACGCACACGTGAAGCAGTCTCGGAGTAGCGAATATATATATATATATATATATATATATATATATATATATATATATGAATCTAAAATTAAATGTTTTGTTGACATTTGTTGAGAGTTGAATGTTTGGGATTATTATTGGTAAAAAAAAAAGTTTTTTCAGGTAATTTTCTTTTTGAATCTGAGTGACAATAAGCCTCCCCAGAATCCCAATACTCTCCGTGCCCTTGCAGTGGAGGTCTGCACGGTGCTATCCCTCCTCGGTGTTTCCATCCTCCTTGATCCTTCATGATCATTTTCTGTAGCACCAACCGATCATCATCATCATCATCATCATCATCATTTTTATATACAATTCGGATTCTGTTGAATAAATATGTCAAAAAATTAAGTAATTGCGAATTATTTACTGAAGTTAACAAAACAAAGAGGGGTAAAAAAAAACAACAAAAAACTATGCAACAAATAAATGTTACCAAAGGCAAGGTAAGTTACACTTCTACCTACCTGGATAAGTTTGTTTTTTTATTGTTGGTATTTTAACTTATTTTAAAGGGTTTCTTACGTCTAGAAAAAAAAAGGAGGTTCGAAGAGTTCACGTGAGAATGTAAAAAAAAAAGTAATTTTTTGATTTTTATTAAAATTTAGAAAATTTATTCGATTTCTCTTCTACCTAATAATAACATGACGACGCGTTTTCAACCATTGTATAGAATCACTCAATAAAAAATAAAAATATATTTACATAATTCACAAAATAAATTCTCTTCCGAACTAGATCTCTTTTTGTTCATATTGCCAACCCGGACCTAGGGTTAGGGTTGTGGTTAATAAAGAAAATGTTTTGTTTTTTTAAAGGACCTGATTTTCTTTTTTGTTTTATAGAAGCACTCCCGTCTTTTTTTTTATGGTTTTATTGGTTTTTCGAGTAGTCTGAGAACGATTTTGGCATTGACCCTAACCTGATCCCGGTTCGAAGAAAGGAAGTGATTCTCTCCAAATACCAAAAATAGCCATTTTGGAAATAAATACAAAACAAATAATGGTTACCCGTTCTGTCCTACGTCATGTGGTTGGGAAGTGGGTGATCATTTTTCGTAAAATTTATATAGTAAAGTGAACCCCAAGTGTAATATATATATATATATATATATATATATATATATATGTAATATATATATATATATATATATATATATATATATATATATATGTAATATATATATATATATATATATATATATATTCATTTTCTCCAGGTATTTTCAGTGTGTTGATGTGAAATCGCACGAAAAAAAACGGAATCTCATTATTTTTCCATCGACATCGTGGGGGCAAAGGATAAAATTTAACCTTCAATTGAATTAATTATTTATTTTATAAAATAAGAAAAACAAAAAAAAACAAATAAATTTTTAAAATTCTATCAAAATGTTATCAAATAATGTCAGAATAATCAAAATATATAAATAAATACGATTTACTTACCAAAACTGATGAAGGTTATAATTCACTCAATTGTGTGAAAATACGAGATAAATCCAAGAAAATAAATCCGGTAATTTTTTTTTGTTTTAATTGCAAATTATTTATTTTTCGATTTTTTAAAATTTTTTGTTTGTTTGTTTGTTTGTTTTTTTCGTAATTTTTTAAAATTGTGTTTTTTTTTAACCTTTTTTTCTTTTTGCAGTATTTTTTAAAAATTATTTTATAATTATTTTATAATAATAATTTTTTTGCATTTTAAATAATATTTTTATATTAAATAATATTTTTTATTTTAAATTATTTTTTTTTATCTTTAATAATATTTTTTAAAGACCCAATTTTTTTGTTTTTTTTTGCTTATTTTAATTTAAATTCTTTCGTTTTCCAAATAATTGATCCTCGAATTTATTAAGGATGCAAAAAAAAAGAAAATGAAGAATTCTTTTTTTTTTTTTTACTGTCGAGAAGGAAGAAGATTCCTCTGTTTTCTTGTTGCACTCGAGAGTCTCTTTATTTATGACGACGATGGTGATGATGGCGCTGCTGCTACTGCTGCTGACGACGATGGTGATGATGATGATGTTGATGATGATTAATGAAGTGTCTCTTATTGATGATGACGATGATGATGATGAAGGAAGGTTATTCTTATTATTCTTATTTAGAAGGAGAATTAAGCGCCTCCTCGACCAATTCGTTTTCTTCGCACATGGTGGACCCCCCACGCGCGGGGGTTAAAGTGGCCCACCGATCGATGGGGAGGGGGGAGCACGAGGGGAGGGGGAGAGACTGATTGTATGGCTCCTCTTGGTTTCCTTCTTTTGTCGTCCCCTGAACCAAGAAAAAAAAACTGACCCTTATTTTCGTGACGAAGGCGATCAGAATATTATGATATTCGGAAGAAAATGGCACTAAAGACGGTGAGCTACCACGATAACTATTACTACTGCTACTATACAACGAGTCAGTAGTAGTGGTAATAGTAGTTGTGGGTAGTCGTAATCTCAGGAAAGCGGTGGTGGCAGTAGTAGTAGCAGTAGAAGTAGCAGTACTAATTGTATGAACAATTAAACCAATGCTAAACAGTAGTAGTAATAGTATTGGCGAGTCGTCGTAAATCTAGAAAGCGATAGTGGCAGTAGTAGTAGTAGTAATATAAATAATTAAACCAATGCTAAATAGTAGTAGTAGTAGTAGTAGTAGTAATAGTAGTAAGGTGAGTAGTCGCAATTATAGAAAAGGTGTGGTGGTAACAGTAGTAGTAGTAGTAGTAGTAGTAGCAGCAATAATTAAAGCAACGCTGAGTAGTTGTAGAAGTAGTATTAGTCTGTATTATTGTTAAGTGTTATTTATTGTTGTTAGAGAAGGAAGTGTCGTCATGTAGTGGTTATAGGTACGGACTGCGGACTTGACATGTGAGGTTCGAGTTCTGCATCACTTACATTAATACTCTTGGGGGTAATCATTACTATTACGAGATATACGTTATTTGGTACTTCTTCAGATTAGGATCCGAGCTAACTTTGACCCCCAACCCTAACTCTAACACTGACCCTAACCCTAACGACGGGGTCAAAGGTAGCTCGGGTCCTAATCTGAAGAAGCATCCGTTATTTTAAAGGAAATACCATTGGGAAATTAGGTACTGGTAGAGATTTGAACCAGACTAAACCGACTTTTGCCGACGCAAGATTACGTAAACAGTCGGAAAAAGCCGAATAAAAACGAATCGGCGTCAAAATTAAAACGAGGCGGCGTTTCAACAACAACAACAAAAAATAATGGTACTGTTTCGGAAAAGGGAACAAAAAATTTACAAGCGTGACGTATGTACAACGAATGCTACGAAAACAAAGTTACGCCGTTTCGAATGTTACCGAAGCCTTCCCCCCCCTCATCTCCACGTTAAGATCTTAAGAACCAGACGACTTTAATGAAATAAAATGTTAAAATAACACTTGAAACGACGACCTTTTTAAGCAATGTTGTGTTTTGCTGCGTGTATTTTGTGGAAGAAAAAAAAATTTTCGATGGCATTTGTTTATTTTGTGTCTAATTTTTTTTTTTTTCAAAATTGTTTAGGAGGAGGGAGTCCGAGTTTGTTTTTTTTTAATACAAGAAATTGTGTGGGGGGGTGAGGTGGTGGTGCGTCACACCTGTAATTTTTTGGTTGCCTTTTCCGAAATAGTACCGAAATAAAATAATCAAACAACATTCATTTATTTTTTATGAAAAATTATTTATTTTTTGACGAAAAAAATTAATGAAAAAACTTATAATTTTTTTTTATTCATGTTAGCTGTCGTTATAAATGTCCGAATTTTTATTTGATTTTAACGTATCGTCTGAATGTTTATTTGATTTTGTATTAAAAATTCGGTGTCGGACAACACCGAGCGTTATGCGTGCGTGCGTGCAAGTCGTGTATTAAATTTGGTTATTTCCAACTTTCATTTTTGGAGAAATCAGATTTGACAAAAAAAGTTTGAATTATCTCCCCCTTTTAAGTCGCTCTTTCAAATTAAAGACGAAAATATTTCATATGTACACAATACTGTAGAAGCACCGACAGTATTCGCAAATGATTACCAATTTTGCATGAGGCAAAAGTCAAATTGCAGTGGTCATCCACAAGAGCAGATAACTCGATCCGACTTGACTTAATCATGGTATAGCTCCTATTTATTTGTCTCCCCACTAGGACAGATACCACACTTTGATCATAAAAGTCCCTATTTTCTTGTCCTTCTTCACAAGTGCAAAGTGAGATACTTGATCGGTTGTTAGTGTGGAGAAATCTAGTCTCTTTCCTACCCCCCCCCCCAACAAAAAGAGGCACTCTGGATTGGGGCAAAAATAAAAATTGCCTCAGTCTAGGAGGATATCTCCTCCTCTAACCGATGGCAGAACTAATACTAGACATTTACCCTTCGCTTCTCACTGAGAATGGATGTGATCCCTAGGTCGGTTTAACCTGTTAGTAAAATAGAAAGGATTCACTTTATTATGGCCGCCAAATTGGAAATTACTGACGGTGTTAATAAAAAAAAATCCCCCATTATTTTAAGGCCGCATAGCTTTTGGCAGAATTTTTATTAAAAAAAAACAATTTCAATTTATTATTTATTAATAATCGTTTGTTACTTTGCAATATAATTATTTTGGTTAATAATTAATGATTAATAATAAATCAGTTTAGGATGAGGTTGGATGAATTCAGAGAAAGTGGTAGGAGGGAGAAATTGAGGGGCACTTTTGGGAGTTATCAAATGAAATATTTAGCAGAATTGGATCTGGATATGAATACTAAGAGTTTAATTATTTTTTTTAAACAGTTGAATTGAGAAGATAGTTAATGGTGAGATGCCCAAGGAGGCATAACAAACAAATAAACAAATAAATAAACTATTTAAAAAATATCTTTAAAATAAAAAAAAAGATTCCGATTATAAAAAAGTTTGATTTGATTATATTTAAACAAATTGTTTAAAACAAATTATTATGTACCCCTCCCCCCACAAAAAAATGTGGCTTAAAGTTTTTTTTCTTCTTTTTATTAACACCGGTTCGCAATTTCCTATTTCAGATATGGCAGCCATAATAAAGTAAATACTTATTATTTTAAAAACCTGTTTGTGTTAGGAGATTTAGCCCCTCTTCCCCCTCCCCACGTCCAAAAAAGGGGAGAAAATATATGTGTGTGTGTGTGTGTGAGTAAGAAAGGAAAGCCAAAACTATACAATTTATGTATTCATCAACGTTTCGTCTTTATTGTGAGACTTTCTCAGGATGAAGAAAAATGCAGAAAAAAATAATCATACAATTATCAAATTTGATCTGCTCGAGGGCGGCGAGCCTCAGGCCAGACTGTTAGTGAAAAGAAATAAAAAAATTTGAGACAGACAAAATAGGCTGTGTATTATCAGCAGCAGTTAACAGAGTTTTTTTTTGGGGGGGGGGGGATATGAGTTTGTTATCTTTAGCCTTGAAAGACATTGTCTGGATCACTGTGTCCAAAACGAGCGTTTGGGGCCCGGGGCAGAACCCTAAACTCATTGTCCCATTTCGAATTAAAAGGGAGTAGGAAGGAAAAATGAATTTCTATGTGCAATATAATCACGTGATTAGTTTTAGAAATGCAAATTCTGATGAAAACCGACAAAGTGGTAAAAAAAACAAAAAAGTTTATTTATTTATGTGTGAATGTATTTATTTATTCCTATTTATTTAATTATTAGTGTATGATTATTTAAACAGTAATTATTAAATTATATTTGAGCACATAAGCATATATATATATATATATATATATATATATATATTTCTAAACATATTCTCTCCTAAGTTATCCCCCTTTGATGGCACATATTATAATAATAACGGCCCACACGTAAATTTAAATTTAGAATTGAATAAAGAAAAAAGAGAAAAAAATTAATAAATCATATAAAATAAAATATATTAAAATTATAATAATTAGTATATAAATTAAACAAATGTTTATAATATTTTAACTTTAGTTGAATAATTATTTAATTAAATTTTGACATTTTCTGCGTTCCTACTTCCAATTGTCTGCTGCAGTATTTCAATGGTTTGACACCGGTTTTTCCCGTTTTTTTCGACCCTCTCGGTCTTCTATTGTTGTCTTTTGAAAATGAAAGTTTTTCTTTCGAAAATTTAAGATTACCTTTTGCCGAACTTTTTATTTACCAGACAGTATTTACTATTCTGGTATTTAATCAGTTTTTCGTGAAATTATTAATAAATCGTTTTGAGTTTCACTTTCTCTCATCGTTTATTTCTGTTCACTTTTTCCATCTTCCGTCTTACTCTTGTGGAATCTCTTGGATGAATTTGATTTAAAGGCAAGAGGTTGAATGTATTTCTCTAGGTGAGAATCGGATTATATTTGAGGAGTTCCAATGTCGATCTTAGGCATGTTTTTTCTCAAAGCTTGGTTCCAGATTTTGACTTAGACAATATGTAACGCGTTTGGCTTCAAGAGGATCGATAGAAGGTTGAGTTATGAAAGGTTAAATGACAACCTTGCAACAAAACTCTCAGACGAAAAACGGAAAATATTCCTGAATTGGATAAAATAATCCGAGACCCTGCTGAATCTGTCCTGCGGATGATTTTTTTATGGCAATCGCTCCAGACAAGGCATGAAGCCACTGGATGTAAGGAGCTAACAAGAACAAATATGATTATTGCAAAGACAGGGGATGCCTATTGACTTTAGTCTTGAAAAGACCAAGATTATAGGTAGGAGGAAAACGGTCAGCAGGAAGAGAGTTCCACAAGCCTGTGATTCTTGGAAAGAAGCTACTGGAATAGAAAGCTGTATTACAATGAGGTATCAAAACTGCGTATTGATGGAGACTACTAGACCAACGAGTTAAACGAGCTGGAACAAAAGAAGCGGGGAATAGATCACCCAATTCCGACGAACACATGCCATAATAGTATTTATAAAAAAGACTGAGACTAGCAACATCATGTCTGTGAAAGAGAGGGTGCAGATAAAAAGAAACGGTGGGGCCAATCAAATTACAGACACATTTCTGCACCTTATCAACAACCCTCAAATGAGACAGAGATTCACGAGCCCAAATATGACAACAGTACCCCATACATGGTCTGATAGTAGATTTGTAGAGATAGAGAATGGCGTCAGGTGTGAGAAAGTGTTTGGAGCGATAGAGAGAACCGACTTTACGAGAAGCAGAAAGAGCAATAGATCTAATGTGTGAACTGCAAGAAAGATTTGATGAGAGAAAAAGACCAAGAAGTTTCAGAGTCAATTTCTCCTCAAGAGCAGAGCCATCCATGAGAATCTCTGGAAGAAATGGGGCACGCCTACGATTGAAAGACACAAGCTGAGTCTTAACCAGATTAAATGAAACAAGTCATTTTGTATCCTAATCCACAACTGAACCCACGCCAACTTCTAGATCAGCTGCATATTTCGACTGATCCGCTAGTTAGCAAGTAAAAAATGCGCCGCACGAAACCATTTCAAGTGTAGAGGGTGAGCAAAAAAGCAAACAGCAAGTCAGACAACCCCCGCCGTCTGAAATGAATTTGGAAAGGAAATCCTCCACTCTAAAGAAAAAGTCAACAGTTGGTGTTTTTTTTTTGTTTAGGTTATCAGAAATGATGATAATAATTTACTAACAGGACCCGTGTAAATTTCACGAAATGATGTTTTCAATACTAATTATCTTGTTCCTAACCTATAAAAGCGGTTTTCCGTCCGTCCGTCCGTCCGCTTTGATCGATCGACTAATTCCGATTTTGCCGACCAAACCTTACTTTGTAAATGCTTTAGATTAAATTAAATTTGGCTCCAATTCATGAGTAGCTTACTAAGATTCGGAAGGTCGTTGCTTTTGATGTAAGCGTGACACACAAAATAACACACACGCTATCGTATTAATATGTGTCTTCCCCGTCGTCCCCCTCCCTACCCCCTCCCCTTCGATGTAGAAAAAAAAATCTTAGAGGTTAGTTGGGATCGAACTATAAACCAGTTGGGCAAACGTCAAAACCCAACGGTAAAATCATATATCGCTAACCGTTGCGCCAAAGGGAAATACTTAAAAATATTACGAAAATTAGGTGACTTGAATGCTTTTCCAAATCTAGGTGCGGCACGCATGCGCAGAGTTTTTGATGTAAGCGTGACACACAAACACACACGTTATCGTATTAATATATAATTAATATAGATGTATGTAAAATTAAATTGCTGATGTAAGTTCTATGATTTTATATGGATATTAATGCGAACACTGACGAAGCATAATTTTTGTTGCTGTCATTTTTTATGGAAGTTGCACACTAGCAACAACAACAAAAACAACAACAACAATAATAATAATAATAATAATAATAATAATAATAACAATAACAATAACAATAATAATAATAATAATAATAATAAAAATAATAATAATAATAATAATAATAATAATAATAATAAAAATAATAATAATAATAATAATAACAACAACAACAATAATAATAATAATAATAACAATAACAATAACAATAATAATAATAATAATAAAAATAATAATAATAATAATAATAATAATAATAATAATAAAAATAATAATAATAATAATAATAATAATAATAACAATAATAATAATAATAATAACAACAACAACAACAATAATAATAATAATAATAATAATAATAATAATAATAATAATAATAACAATAACAATAATAATAATAATAATAATAATAATAATAATAATAATAAAAACCTGGAGAAAAGACTGGGAGTGTTAGATTATGGGGCCCTGCATTTCTAAAAAGAGTGTAGGTCAACTAGTATGAATTGTGCACCGTGTAAAAGAAGTAGAATTAGTGCAAATCAAGTGCAACATGGGTGCAGTAATAATTTAGGACGCATGTGTGGACGTAAGAAAGATCACTTGACTTACGCGATCTGTGACGGTGTCATCTCGTACAAGCTTGGTACAGTGTCATTCTCACAGTTCAGGTGACGAGAGGTGAAGTCAAAAAGGTCAGACACAGAGGTAAGTTGAGTGCAGTTATGAGAGTCGTTGAAAGGTCAGGGGTCTCTGACGTCAGAGATCCTTTGTGTGAAGGGTTAGTTTTTCATTCGAGTCAGGATTTTGGCAGCGAGAAGTCGACACGCTTCGTCAGGTAGGTTTATGTGAAAAGCTAGTTTTTCAATTCAAGTCCTGACTTTGGAAGCGAGAGTCAACATGCTCAGCCATGTAGCTCTGTGTGAAGAAGTTTGCGACGAACGCACGCCGAATAGGTAGCTCTCGAAGCTAAGGGTCGGGTGGAAATTTGCCAGACATGGGCTAAACTTAGAAGAATGTAGCTAATTGCGTCCGACGTCACACAGTATGAATGAAAGAAAATGAGTTGAATGAAGGACCGACGAGTTAAAACCTCTCCAATGGAACGAAGCGTGAAATAAACCCAAAAGAAATCTCTCTCAAAAAACCGTCTCCGAATGTCCTTGTCTTCTTGCTTGAAAACCGAATCTGCCCCTAAAACAGATAAACCACTGCGATCACGGGCCAATGACGAAGTGAGTGTGCCGGCAGAATCCACGACCAACAGCGACGAACAGAACTACAAAGATAACTTTCTTATATAATGTAAAATGCTTAAAGAACTTAAAAGAACCGATATTTTAACGAAAAGAACTAAAGAAAAACGAACGGTGTTTGATTAGTAATTGTTTAAAAGGAACTTCGTTTAAGAACCGTGATTTGAAGTGTTACAGAGCAGATATTTAAAAGGAGAAGAAGTTAACGAGAATTAATGTGTAACGGTGTGGACAGTTTAAAGACTTAAAATCGCCTTAAGGAAATTGTGTTTAAAGTAACTCTTAAAGATGCGCTTAAAATGACTCAAAAATGTGTTTAAAATCCCTGTTTAAAAAATGACTACAAAAGTTATATTAAAAAAGATTGTAACCGCTATTAATCCTCTCGTAAGGTTTCGTGTGTTTCGGTCACGAAAGGATGTAATTCGAATTGTTTGAGTGGATTCAGAGAACTGCCTCAGTCGGGCAGGATTATGTTACTTATGTAATAATAAGGCTCCCCCCCCCCTTTTTATGCGTTATGCAACAGGAGAAATTGGAATCAAAGGGACCATCGAAACCATACAAAGGACGGCAATGATCAAAACAGCTGCAATCTTAAGGAAAAACCTCGAATGCGGAAACCAACACGCATAAACTACAAAGGCTAACCAGTCACAAGGAATTTACAACGGAGAAAACAAGACCACACGAAGAACACCACAACAAGAACCAAGGAACAGAAACTGCACTTCATAATCCCCCCCCCTCCCAATAAATTACACCGGCCTCAGCTATCATTACACAAAAATGAACCAAATAAACAGAAATTATAAGAAACACTATAAGCTCCTCCCTCTCTCCCCCAACACCCCTCCCCCCCCAAAAAAAATTTTTTTTAATTAAAAAGAATTAAAAAAAAAATTTTTTAAATAAGGAAAGAGAAAAGGAAAAAATTAAGGAATTGAAAGGAAAAAATTAAAAAATTTTAAAAATTAATTTTTTTTTTTTAATTAATTTCAAAAAATATTATTTTATTTATTTATTTTTATTTTTTATTTTTTTAAATGGTGCCGGCCTAGGCTGACACCAGACAAAATATTTGTAGAGGGTCGAGGAGGATGAGAAGACCGAGGAGGGACAGCACAAAGCAGACCTCCACTGGAAAAGTGCAGAGAATGCTGGGACCTTGGGGAGGCTTATTGCCACCCAAATCCCAGAGAAGACAAATTGTCCTTACCAGCGAGAAATCAATGGTAAGAGGCTGTTGCGATACCGCATTGTTATCAAAAAGAGGTGCAGAATACTGGAAATCTGGGGAGGCTTGTTGTCACTCATACTCCAGGAAATGCCACTGGTTGTTGTCGGTGAGCAATCACTGACGATGATCTGTGTGAGAACTCCTAGTGAGTACACATAATAATAATAATAATAATAATAATAATAATAATAATAATAATAATAATAATAATAATAATAATAATAATTATTAAGAGGTGGAGATGGAGAAACAAATTGATGGTAAATCTGCAAAAATTGTATCACGCAAAACAAGGAATCGTTTCCTTGGTTACCAAAATAATTGGAATTTCTCTTCAGGTTATTTTCGTGCTGTGGATTCTTTAAGGAGAAACGCGACTACTACTACTACTACTACTACTACTAAACAATAATTACAAAATAAACGTAAATGAAAAGAATATCTACAAGAAATCTTGAAAATATCCAGAATGATCCACAAGTTATGAACAAGAAGGAAACAAAAGGAAAAAAGAAAAAATAGAAGAAGAAAAAAGAAAAGAAAAAAAAAGAAAAGATTTTTATTGGATTTTTTTTTATATGGAGACTTGGTAATCATGCAGTATAGTTAACAGGCGAAAAACCGAAAAAGAAATATATATACAACAAATAACTTTTACCAAACGCATTAAAATTTTATTTTCTATAGACCTGCATACTTTTAACGTTCAGAAACTGTTTTGAAGATTTTTTTAAATTTCAAAATAGATTTCTTCGAAAGTTCTCTCTTAACAAAAATTTTGGGGTCGTTACCAAATATATATATGTGTATAAAGAGAGCGTTACTATTTTATATATATAGAATAATATATATATATATATATATATATATATATATATATATATATATATATATCATAGTTCACCTCGAGCAAGGCAGGCCGCCACGTGTAAGGGGCTACTGAGAAAGAAAAAAGGGGGGAGGGGGGGTTCAACCTAAATTAGTAGCTGTGCAGCGAGATGTCTGTTTACATTAGTTTTAAATTTCTACATGTAAGTAACGATGGAAGCAGGGAGGGAGTTCCAGAGTCCAGCAGCACAAGGAAAGAAGCTTTTGGAGTAGAAAGCTCTACGGCATCTGGGGACATGCACAGTGTATGGATGGGATTTGGCAGATTGTCGGATTGGTCTAGTGAATTTACGTCGTGGGGGCACTAGAGCAGCAAGCTCATCAGAGCACAATCCATTGAAGTACTTGTAAAACAGGCACAAGGAAGCAACATTGCAGCGATGGGACAGAGGCTGGAGCTTGGTTGATAGTGAAGGACTTATCAAGTTAGCGACTCTTTTTTGGACCTTGTCTAAGAGGGAGAGACTAGCGGATGATGCACCAGCCCAGATGTGGCAACAATACTCCATGCATGGGCGGATGGTGGCTTTGTAGAGATATAGGATAATGTCAGGTGTGAGAAGTTTACTGGCACGGTATAGAGAGCCCACCTTCTTTGCAGCAGCCCTGGCAATGTTTTCGATGTATTTATTCCAATTCATGCTATCTGTGAAAGTTAGGCCGAGGAGTTTGAATGATGAACTCTCAGGTAGGGTGTTATTTGCCATGACAATCGATGGTTGAAGAGGTTTCTTATAGTTATTGAAGGAAAGTAGCTTTGTCTTTGTGGCATTAAAAGTTACCATCCATTTTTTACCCCATTCCACTACAAACTGGAGGTCATTTTCTAAGAATTTAGCCATTGCCTCAGATTTGTGCACGTCGGTTTTGCCCACATGACGAGAGTAGAGAGTGGTGTTGTCAGCAAATATTCCTATCTCAGTCGCAATGGCATCAGGGAGGTCATTTATGAAAATCAGGAACAATAGTGGTCCAAGAATAGATCCATGGGGTACACCAGCATTTATGCCATGTTGCTTAGAAGAACGGCCATCAAGTACAACCTGGATCTTTCGTTTTGTTAGGAAGGATTTGATTATATTAAATATTTGTCCAGTAATACCATATGAGTGCAGTCTTATACGAAGCCCTTCATGCCAGACCTTGTCAAAAGCCTTGGATATATCAAGCGCTACCGCCCTAGCTTCACCTGCCTTGTCCAGTGTATGGTATATGCGTTCAGAGATGACCGCTAGGATATCTGCAGTAGATCGTGCTTGTCTGAATCAGTATTAATGATCAGAAAGAAGTTCAGCATTAACTAGATGCCTGACTAGTGCTATATATATATATATATATATATATATATATATATATATATATATATATATATATGTATATTTAGGCAGAAAGTCATTATCTAAGCAAGCGTTGTTGAACATCACGGAACTTTCGCGTTTGTATATTTTCCTCGTGAGGTTCTCAAACCGTCGAGCCATCTTTCTGGTTTCAGGTGGCAATCCGTATAGTACTTCGCCGATAGTTTTTAATTCGGCCATTTTCTCGAGCACTTTCGACTTTTGTAGTCGTCTTCAGGATTAGGGTTTTGTTTGTTTTTTTAAATTTAAATAAGAAGACTGGAGTTAGTGTTTTATAGTTATCGCTACAGAATACACGACATCAACTTATAAAAAACCCACAAATAACAATCCGAGCCTCCTCAACTATCATAGTGAATGCCCACAAAAATATAAAATAGCTCTTATTAAAAATCTCGTTCATCGCGCACACACTATATCCTCATCCAAACAAATATTTTATAAAGAATTAACCAATATTAAACAAACATTAATTAACAACAACTTCCCCAATAAAATAGTCGATGAACAAATAAAATCATATATAAACTCCATACACGACAAAAGCAAAAATAAAACCCATAACAAAAAAGACATGATCAACCTCTATTACAAAAACCAGACGCACCCTAACTACAAACTCGACGAAAAAGAAATACTTCACATAATAAAACGATACACTAAACCTAACGACCAACAAAAAAAGATCAAACTAATAATTTACTATACAAAATTTAAAACAAATAACCTAATTATTAAAAATAACACTGTCAATACAACTCTCAGCCAAACTAACGTTATATACATGTTCTCATGCCATTTTAAGGAATGTCTCCCTACAACCCAAACAGAACAAATACATAACACCTATATTGGCCACACTACAACAACTCTCTCTCGACGCCTAACTTACCATTTATCCGATACCAGCGCCATCCAACGTCACATTACTACACATAACAAAAGACTACAGTCGGCCGATATACGGAAAATATTAATATCTAACACGAAAATAATACACAAAAATAACTGCACAAACAGACTTAAAATACTAGAAGCAATATTCATTAAAACTAAACAGCCTAACATTAACAAAATAGCTTTCAACACAGGTACCAACTTATTAAAAGTATTCCATAATTAAATGGAAATTAAGTAAAAACAAAATAAAAAAATAAATAAATAAATTGATAAATAAATAAATAAATAAATAATAGTAATAATAGTAATAGGAATAAATAATAATACATAAATAAATAATAGCAAAAATAAGAACTAAAAAAATAAATGAGTAAACAATAAAACCAAACACACAAACGATAGAATAAAATGAACTCAACCACACACCCTCTTCTCTCTTTCATTCGGCCGTAACGATAACTATAAAACACGAACTCCAGTCTTCTTATTTAAATTTAAAAAAACAAACAAAACCCTAATCCTGAAGACGACTACGAAAGTCGAAAGCGCTCGAGAAAATGGCCGAATTAAAAACTATCGGCGAAGTACTATACGGATTGCCACCTGAAACCAGAAAGATGGCTCGACGGTTTGAGAACCTCACGAGGAAAATATACAAACGCGAAAGTTCCGTGATGTTCAACAACGCTTGTTTCGATATATATATATATATATATATATATATATAATATTTAAATGTTTAATTAAATTAAAGATAATTGAATTATCGTTTAATAATAATCTATCGTGATAATATAAAGCTCAATATCTTGAATAGAGCAATCAGTTAAAGATATGAAAGATGAGAATAAAAAATTGTAAAGATACAATATTTATTAAAACATTAAAAGTTCAAAGCAAAGAGCTTCATATCCTTAATCCATGGTGTTTTAATAAATATTGTATCTTTACAATTTTTTATTCTCATCTCTAGTATATATATATAGTCTTAGAAGTTTCTCAACCATTAAAAACTATATTTTTAAAAAAAAATTAAAAAAACCTTAAGTCCCAAGTCGTTCAGTGGAAAATCACTCATGTAAGTCAATTTATTTTTTACAGTTATTATATTAGTTTGCTTCTAACATTATTTAAGGGATCATCAGTTGTTTACCATGAAAAACTGTTTTGGGAATATATATATATATATATATATATATATATATACATATATATATATATATATATATATATATATATATATATAATGAAGAAGAATGGAAAGGAATTAGAGAAGCAAAAGCCAAATCATAATTCAATTCAATTGCTCAGAGCAAGGTATATTCCGCAAAAAAGGCAATTTATTCAAGTTAAATTTTCCTTAAGCCAGGCTTTTCAAAGATCAAAATCTTATCATCAGAGGAAGTCGCTGGGATAGATAAGTTGGCAAAGGCCAAGATTTAAAATTTGAAAAAATAAAATAAAAGTTGTAGGGGGAAGAAACACAGGGCAAAATTCTGCCCGAATGCAAGCAAATGTCCGATTGCTAAAAAGTTTGGTGTCGAAAAGTCCAGCGGAGAGAATGAGATGTAGATAGGTAGGTCGTTAAAAGGCTCGAAAGGTTGTGAGAGAGGAATCAAAGTTAAATTCCAAGAAGCCACAACTTCAGGTGCGGCGAAAAGAGAAAATCCAAAGGGTAAAATGTCCAATAAGTGCAGGCAGGCAGGCTCAGAAGAGAGTGAGGTGGAAAATATTCGCCATTAACAATACTTCCTGGGCAAAGATGTCAGAGAAAATGCTTTAAAATGGGAAAAAATGTAGCGAAAATATTTTAAAGTTAGCCCGAAGTATTGTTAATGGCGAATATTTTCCACCTCACTCTCTTCTGAGCCTGCCTGCCTGCACTTATTGGACATTTTACCCTTTGGATTTTCTATTTTCGCCGCACCTGAAGTTGTGGCTTCTTGGAATTTAACTTTGATTCCTCTCTCACAACCTTTCGGGCCTTTTAACGACCTACCTATCTACATCTCATTCTCTCCGCTGGACTTTTCGACACCGGACTTTTTAGCAATCGGACATTTGCTTGTATTCGGGCAGAATTTTTGCCCTGTGTTTCTTCCCCTACAACTTTTATTTTATTTTTTCAAATTTTAAATCTTGGCCTTTGCCAACTTATCTATCCCAGCGACTTCCTCTGATGATAAGATTTTGATCTTTGAAAAGCCTGGCTTAAGGAAAATTTAACTTGAATAAATTGCCTTTTTTGCGGAATATACCTTGCTCTGAGCAATTGAATTGAATTATGATTTGGCTTTTGCTTCTCTAATTCCTTTCCATTCTTCTTCATTCTACCTGCTCTATCCTGGATATTGAGCTGTATACTCTTCACAATAGATTTCACTTTTCCTAAAAGTTCGCTTTTAGTACACCACTTTATATATATATATATATATATATATATATATATATACTAGAGATGACAACAGAAGTTGAAGAGAGCCGGAGATGGCTAAGTCCTTCCGTGTTTGAAACCGACGGTACGAATGTTGTACTATTTTTTGTGTACCAATATATATATATATATATATATATATATATATATATATATATAAAATAATATTTTATAAAAGCTCTACTTTGTATTGAGCACTTTTGAAACAATATCGATTTTGTGTTCATTATGTCATTATATTTGAACTTGAATAATTAATAAAATATGAACAGGCAATGGTTTTATCATAGAGTGGTGTTGTTGTTGTTTCTGTTTCTGTTATGTTCACCCCAGGACTTTCTCGGAATCAAAGTAGATTTTTATAATAGCGATTTTTATAATAGCGATTTTTATAATAGCGATCCTCCAAAATTCTCACTCCCCATTTTTATTTTTGCCCTTGCCCTCCCCAAATTATATTTATTTTGGAAGAACATCATCCACTCCAGAACTGCACTTCTATTTCTTTTGCTCCCACTTATCTCCTACTCCCACTTAGAGATTTGCCTGCTTTTCGGTTCTAAACAAACCGGAAAACAGTGGACGGTTTAATCTTAGAAAGGGTAAAGGGGGTGTGACTAACCTGCCCCCCCCCCGATTTTATTTGGTTTCTTGGGTGTTTTTTGTTGTCCCATCTTTTGCCAATGAAATTGTAAATATCTTTTGTAAATACAATTTATTTTGAACGATTGAGGATATTTTAAGTTGGTAGACCATAGAGTAAATGTGGTATTGTGGTGTTTGCTGAAGTGAAGTGAAAATGATGTATTATTGGCATACTATCCCCCCCCCCCCTAAAAAAAAAACAACAACCTTTTAACCAATGAAATCATATATTCAAATTATCGGGGATATTTTAAGTAGGGTAGACCATAGAGTGAATATGGCATTGTGGTATTTTGGTGACTGTTGAAATGAAAGCGATTGACAAATGGGAATGGGTCAGAATGGATCTAGTTAAGAGTAAGATAGACAGAGGATGACCACGAACCTCTCATTTTTGCTGGCCTTATACCTAATTTGTTTATATATTTTTTTGCAAATAAATAATTCAAAGGCTAGAATATATATTCCAAAATTCATCACGATGTACAGGAACGTCAGAGGCAGAGTATGGGCAGACGACATCTACAGCGATGAGTTCAGTGTAAATGTTGGAGTACATCAAGGATCAGTCCTCCGTCCGTTGTTGTTCATTGTTGTCCTTGAGGCTCTCTCTAATGAGTTTCGAACAGGGTGGCCATGGAAACTACTGTATGCCGATGATTTGGTCATAATGACAGAGACAATGAACTAGCTGGAAGAAAGATTGTAAGTATGGAAGCAAAAGGTCCGAAGGTCAACACAGGAAAGACAAAGGTGATGGTCAGTGGCCCAGAAGGACTCCGGTCAATACCCATGCACACTGCACAGTATGTAGAAGGGGTGTTAGGAGCAATGCGATACAGTGCAGCAACTGCATTCTATGGGTGCACAAAAAGTGCAGCGGGGTGCATGGTAGGCTCACACCAGATCTAAATTCAGACGTAAGAGCACAGCTCCCGATTTAGGTTGACCACCCCCTAAAAAATATTTTTTAAAAAAAACAAACTCTCACCCTTTTTCTCAGTAGCCCCTTACGTCTACAGTGGCGGCCTGCCTTGTTTGGGGTGAACTATGTTAAAAAAAAAAGAAAAGATGTCTGGGACTAGTACGTCCTTACACAGAAGTTGAAATAGGTGAGGACATCCTGGAGGTAGTAGCCTCCTTTCGCTACCTAGGTGATATGCTGAGTGCTGGAGGTGGCTGTGAACTAAGTCTAGACAGCTTGGGGAAAGTTCAGAGCCATCCCAATTATTAGCAGAGGTAAAGTCTATGAAACCACTTCATAGTTACATCACCAAGTGATTATTACTAATGTTGGGACGATTAATTGGAATCGGGAATCAGAAAAATCAGAACTTTTTGGGATATTGGAATCGGAAATCGTAAAAATCAGAACTTTTTGGGATATTGGAATCGGAAATCATAAAAATCAGAACTTTTTGGATATCGGAATCGGAAAAATGTGTACCTATTCCACATCAAAGTGTCAAAGAAATGTCTCAGACACTTGCTGTCAGCACTGTATCAGTTTCACATCCTTAACAGAGTATTTGAAAGGTGAAAAAAAACGGATAAATGGGCTCCTCATGAACTAAATGAGCATCAAAAACTTTGGCGGTTTGAAGTGTACTCGATGCTTTGTCTGCGTAACAACAATGACCCCTTTCTTGACTGAATGGTCACTTGTGACAAAAAGTGGATCCTTTATGATAACCGTAAACGATCAGGTCAATGACTTGATCATGAGTTCCCCAAACACTTCCCAAAGCCAAAGTTGCACCGACAAAATATAATGGTGACTGTCCGGTTGTCTGCGTTAGGTGTTATCCACTACGGCTTTTTGGACAACAATAGGACCATTACTACTGAGATTTACTGCAACCAACTCGTTCATATGCATTTCTTGCAAGAAAGAAGACCTGCATTGGTGAATCGACGTGGTCCAATTCTGCTCCACGATAATATGCGGATACATGTTGTAAGAATGACTTTGCAAAAACTCACAGACTTGGGATACAAGACATTACAACATCCTCCATATTCTCCAGATCTTTCGCCAACTGACTATCATTTTTTTTAAGAATGAAGCATATTTTTTAAGAACGTAAGCATATTTTTTAAGAACGTAAGCATTTTTTTTAAGAACGTAAGCGTACTTTTTAAGAACGGAAGCATATTTTTTAAGAACGGAAGCATATTTTTTAAGAACGTAAGTATACTTTTTAAGAACGTAAGCATACTTTTTAAGAACGTAAGCATATTTTTAAATGGTAAAACTGGTGTAAAGAGGAAGTGGAATCAACTTTGCATCACAGCCAATAACTTTTTTTGTCAACGAGGAATAAATAATCTTGCGTAGATCGATGGCAGAGATGCGCAGCTGCCCAAGGCTCATATAATTTGACTAATTTGGACATTTCTACTGTTAATTTTTCATCAGGAAATGTATGTTTCTGAAATCGGCCATTATTTTTTGTAACGACCTAATATATATATTCACACAAATAAATACACCTTGCTCCTTATTATTGAGTGGATGATGTTTGTGATAAATAAAAACCTTTAATAAGAAGGGAAGAAAGAAAAAACATATAAATCGGTATAGAAAACAGAAAAATAAAACAAAAAAAAACACGTCTCATTATGGAAATAGATTTACATTCTCCCTTCTCTCATTCGACAGGATGACTTTGTGTGACGAGACGGATATATTTTTACAAATAAATAAACTTTGCTCTTTATTATTGAGTGGATGATGTTTGCGATAAATAAAAACCTTTAACAAGAAGGGAAGAAAGAAAAAACATATAAATCGGTATAGAAAACAGAAAGGAAAACAAAAAAAAAACAAAAAAAAACACGTCTCATTATGGAAATAGATTTGCATTCTCCCTTCTCTCATTCGACAGGATAACTTTGTGTGACGAGACGGATATATTTTTACAAATAAATAAACTTTGCTCTTTATTATTGAGTGGATGATGTTTGTGATAAATAAAAACCTTTAATAAGAAGGGAAGAAAGAAAAAACATATAAATCGGTATAGAAAACAGAAAAATAAAACAAAAAAAAACACGTCTCATTATGGAAATAGATTTACATTCTCCCTTCTCTCATTCGACAGGATGACTTTGTGTGACGAGACGGATATATTTTTACAAATAAATAAACTTTGCTCTTTATTATTGAGTGGATGATGTTTGCGATAAATAAAAACCTTTAATAAGAAGGGAAGAAAGAAAAAACATATAAATCGGTATAGAAAACAGAAAAATAAAACAAAAAAAAAGTCTCATTATGGAAATAGATTTACATTCTCCCTTCTCTCATTCGACAGGATAACTTTGTGTGACGAGACGGATATATTTTTACAAATAAATACACATTGCTCTTTATCATAGAGTGGATTTTTTTTTCTTTCTTTTTGTCATTTGATCCTTTCTATTTGAAAGCGGTCAATCCATTGGTACGGATTCTGTTTGTGCCAAGTGAATCCTTTCAGATTAGATTGATTGGATCCCAAAGTTCTCTTCTTGTTTTTGCCAAGTTGATATATCCATAAAGATTTTCTTTGCGATCCATTACGACTATTTTGATCGGCCACGTGAGTTTATGGACAAAGTAGAAAATGCTGCGGCCATTGGGTGGTTGCCATGCGAGACACTCATTACGATAGAATGAAAATGTATCACGTGTTTATTGAAGGATGAAAAGTAGAAAATCAATTGACATACAAATTGTCTATTATATACAAGCAAAGTCGTTTTTTATTTTTATGGAAATCGCTCCAGACAAGGCATGAAGCCACTTGATGTAAGGAGCTAACGAGAACGAAATACGATTATAGCAATGACAGGAGATGACTATTGGCCTTAGTCTTGAAAAGACTAAGCCTATAGGTAGGAGGAAAACAGTCAGCAATAACAGAGCTCTACGAGCCTACAGTTCTTGGAAAAAAGCTTCTGGAATAGGAAGTTGTATCACAATGAGGTATCAAAACAGCGAATTTATGAAGACCACTAGACCAATGAGTAAAACGAGCTGGAACAAAGGAAGCAGAGAATAGATCCCATAATTTTGAAAAACATTTAGTTGATGGAACCAACTTTATGGAAATCGCTCCAGACAAAGCATGAAGCTACTTTATGTAAGGAGCTAACGAGAACGAAATATGTTTATAGCAAAAACAGGAGATGCCAATTGACCTTAGTCTTGAAAAGACTAAGCCTATAGGTAGGAGGAAAACAGTCAGCAGGAAGAGAGTTCCACAAGCCTGCGGTTCTTGGAAAGAATCTACTGCAATAGAAAGCTGTATTACAATGAGGTATCAAAACAGCGAATTTATTCTAATAATTAACATAATCTAGACTATTTGAAAAAATAAGTTATTTGATTGTTTTCAAAACTTTTTAAAAAAACATTAGCCTTAGTCTTGAAAAGACCAAGTCTATAGGTAGGAGGAAAACAGTCAGCAGGAAGAGAGTTCCATAAGTCTGCAGTTCTTGGAAAGAAGCTACTGGAATAGGAAGTTGTATCACAATGAGGTATCAAAACAGCGAATTTATGAAGACCCCTAGACCAACGAGTAAAACGAGCTGGAACAAAGGAAGCAGAGAATAAATCCCATAATTTTGAAAAACATTTAGTTGATGGAACCAACTTTAGGTTTTTGAGTCGGGGTTTAAATCGGGAAGAAAATCAGAATGACGAACTTACTTGGAAGAGGAATACGTCTGGCCGAATCTGACTGAAATAGAAATGTTACATAAGCAAAAAGGAATCACCATTCTTCCACATAAAATAATAACAGCTCCACAACTAAATAGATATGTACTTTTATTTGCGGGAACACAGGAACAAAATGACGGTTGTACAATTGGTTGATTAATGTTGACAAGACGAAATAACGTTATACTGGAGCTCCTCGGCTCGTTTACCGCAGGCCTAGTAGAGAGCGCAGGGTATAAATCTTGTCTATTTGAAAGTAAGACTGGAACGGAATCGTTCTGTTCATCACGTGGCTTGGTTTTCGCGCCAAGACGATTCATCGCGTATGAATCTCATTGGCCGTAATCGTGTTGCTTATCCATGCAGTGATGAGGCGATGGTTACATAATCGCGGAGCCGAATCACAATCTCACCGCTGATCACGTAGACCGATAAAAATAGTTCACTCATTCAACTGCTACAAGCACATAGCATTTTGTCCGCAAGTACTTGTGGTGCAACGGATAAAGTGAGAATAACATGCAAGTAGTCCGCATAATCTGCATAATTCAGATGCGAAAAAGAAATGTTTTTATTTTGGTATACTGGACATTTCAGAGTGAAAAACCGGGTATCTTTCAGAATGATCAGTACGCTGAAAACGCTCAAAAAAACAAATATACAACAAATAAAAGTAACTGTCGTCGATAAAAGTTAATTTAAAACTGACCTGTGATATTTGTTTGTATTTTTAAACCGTTCCAACTGCTATTTAGTAGAAATCAATAGTTTTATCACGCGAACTTGCAAAAAAAAAAAAAAATGGCGCTTGCTCGTAAGACGCCATATTGTCTAAAGAAAACGAGTAAAAAATGAACAAGAAATTTTTTTTACATCTAATAAAACCCCATTTATAGTACGTAAAAATACAAACAGATATCATAGGTAAGTAGACAAATATCTCTTCTCGACGTAGGTTAAACTCACTTGTTGCATATTTATTTTTATAACCCCGTTCTCGTTAGTTTTTTAGACCCCGTCCGCGACTGTACTGATCATTCTGAAAGATACCCGAAAAACCTTTAAGTACAGGATCGGATTTAGACCTGCCGGGTGTAAAGAGTCACTTTAAATTTGAGGGACCCTTGAAAATAAAATTAATCCTTTTTCTTTTTCTTTTTTTTCTTTTTTTTCTTTCTTTTTCTTTTTTCTTTTTCTTTTTTTTTTTTTCTAAAGAAAGTTTTGTGCGTGGGGAGAGAAATAATTGCCTTCATTTGTTCCGTTTGAAATCCGGTTCGAGGGGGAGATAATTACGGGTTAGAGTTAAATCACCGATTTAACTTTGAATCGTAATGAATTGAGGAACGATTTTAGATGTTTCGTCCTCACTCCACAACTTACCTCCGCCCCCTCTCCCAACGTTACAAACCTATAACTATAACAACAGTTTAATATCTAGGGTAAAAGAGAAAGAATCTACTTGGTGACGACTTCCGGTTTTAAAATCGGAAATAGACAAGCGGTGTTTATCAAAAAAAAAAAACTGTTACCCATTTTATTTTAGGTCGGATGTGTTTTTGTTTTGTTTGGGGGGGGGGTACAATTAATAATTTGGTTTTAAATTATTAACGCATAAAAAAAAAAATCCAACTGGTTTTTATAATTGGAAATCTTTATTTAGTTTTATTACAAACTAGCAAGGCTACCCGGCGTTGCCCGGGGCCATAAAAAAAAACAAAATAGAAGAAATAAAATAGTGTGTGTAACATCTTTATATTAAAACTTCTATATCTCCCCCCCCCTCTCATTATCTTTCTATCTTTCCCCCTTTCCCGTTATTTTTATATGTGAAACTGATCCCTCACGTTAAATTCTAGATATTGTTTTTTTGTTTTTTTTTCTGCTACGTTAAAAAAGTAGAATCTCATTTTTTATGCATAATTTTCCAAACAGTTATCAGATATGTTTTACACATGGACGGCGGCACCGCGGGGAGGGGGGGGGGATCAAGCCCCCCACCCACCCACACACACACTTTTTGACTTGCCTGCCCCACTTTACGGTCATCAATAATGAAGTTATATATGCATGTGTTTAACCGCCCCCCCCCCCACTTTTTAGGAGAGCCCCCTCCCCACTTTTATAACTGTCCCGCCGGTCCTGTTACATTTTCGTCCTTTTTACATATATTTTATTGTTTTTATCTTCTTGTTAATGTAAGTTGATTTTATTAAGACTGTGTAACATGAAGAAATAACCATTTTCTTCATCTTCTGTAAAAAACAAATTTTGTTAAAACTTATCAAAATTGTTTCTCCGAAAAATATTTTGTTCATAAAGTATTTGATTTTGTAAAATGTTGAATTTTCTTTCTGATTGTATCATATTATTATATTTTAAGTAATCAAGTAGTCAATATAAACAAATTGACTCATGATTTTTGAAATATCAAAAATGTGTCGAATTTATGGTGAATAAAGTGATTTTTTGTGAATTTAGTTCTTTTATATTTTTGTACTTTTTACATTCGATTTAATGAAAATAAATCAATTATTGTAAGCTGCTTCCTAATAATATGTAAAGTTGCTAATTACTGGACATTACTAAGAAATTTCTTACTAAAACTTTTCTCTGTAATTATTATTTAGTAGTAATTTTGTTTTTCACATATTTGCCCCCAGTCGTGGACCCTAGTCGCATGTTTGCCAGGCCTGTATTATGTATCGCCCTGAATCAAGGGTATTCATTTTTTTTCAATCAAGGGTATTTATATTTTGGTAGATTTTTTTAAATCAAGGGTATTCATTTTTTAGTAGATTTTTTTTCAATCAAGGGTATTCATTTTTGGTGGATATTTTTTTTAATCAAGAGTATTCATTTTTTGGTAGATTTTTTTTCAATCAAGGGTATTCATTTTTGGTGGATTTTTTTTTAAATCAAGGGAATTCTTTTTTCGGTAGATGTTCTTTTAAAGCAAGGATATTCATTTTTTGGTGGATTTTTATTTTCCATCAGGGGTATTCATTTTTTGGTAAAAATTACGAATCACTTTTATTGTCCGCCCTTAAATAAATCAGTTCCAATTTGAGTTTATCAGCAATTCTCAAAGAATGGCTGAGATCAGAGTGGAACGTCTGCCGTTTTGGTTCATACGGAAAGTCTGCGATTCACGTTTGTTAATAAGGAACATTAATTTGATTAAAACGCAGAACTGCAAAGCCGTTCAAGAAGTTGGTAACAGAAGAAAAGATGTCTGCAATTTGGAGATCGTCAGGCTAAATTTCCTGGCAGCGAAATGTAAAACAAACAGAAAAAAGAAAAAAATGCCAAAATATTTGATGCAAAAAAAAAAAAAAATAACTGAAAAGAAAAAACAGATGGAAACATCAAAGAAAGTGAACGTTTTTTTTTTGTTTTGTTTTTCTAGGAATGAGAAATATTATGTGGCGGCGGCAAAATGAAGTACAGAGGATTTTGGCAAAACCAAAAAAGCAATGAAGAAAAAAAGCTTCTTTTTTTTTCATAAGTTATGTAAGAAGTGGGTGGCTGCTGGTAATGACAGAGCGGGTTCGAACTCTACCGGAATTAACGCCTACACTTCAAAATGTTCAAACAATGTTCATTAAACTCATTCGAATGCAAATGTGATTAATAGTAAGCGTACGTCCGCTAGTACTTATTTGATGATTTAAATTCGAAGAGGAACCGTTAGCACGTGAACAGAAAAAAAAAAGTCAGACGGGGTTGAGATCAATTAGCTGGCCATTGGGGCCATTGTCCCTTGTGAGAACACGAGCTAGAATAAAATACCATCACGCAAGATAAGAGAGGTACAAAGAGTGGGGACTCTGAATTTGATAAGAAATGACTTAAGAATCGATTATAAACGAAAGAGCCAGGCTCCAGAAATCCGTAGCCCTGATATTTCTTCTCCCCGCCACTAGCAGAGAGGAAGGCAATGTCAACAGCCTAATAAAATGGTCCTTATCCAAATTCGGAATCAAGTTCTTTTCTTAGTGTTATTGTACTAACTTTGATTCCAGAGCGAGAATACACCCCCACCCCCCATCAGGGGATGACGAGAGACGATCTTGTATGAAGTGTCCTCAGACTCGGACGACCGCTGTTGTTGAGCATTGAATACCCGAGGTATGATTTAATTGGACTGTTTATGATTTGTTGTTTTGCATTCAATAGCAAACATCTATTTTATTTGATCGTGACTTATAGAACACGAGACACCCTCTTAGAGGGGAGGTAATGCAACAAATGTATATATAAATAAAACAAAAATCAGACTTCAACATCAACTAATGATTGGGGCGTCTATCTTCCACTCTATAATAAAGATCAATGTGTATTTATTTTTATATTTATACTGTTAGAAGTAGCAACAGCAGCGAATGTTGTTTTTACATATCAACTCTCGATTGGACACAAGCTCAAATCAGCAGTTTCTTTCAACCAATCACAATGAAAGAAATGTTCACTTCCGAAAATCCGTGCATACTATAAAAACCCAACTACAGCGTTTTCCTTTCTTTCTTCTAGAGACAACACACGTGCATATGACACGTCTCGCCTAGGTCTTTTGGGGCCGAAGCCCTTTGGCAGGTGCAACCAGAGACTTTCACGTGCTACTAAACATAGCGACAGCATATACACACTGCTATTTGAACCTATGTACACAGTTCATACATGAACTCTATCACTAACAAAACAGGTACGTTAATATACATGTACATTTATAAAACTTATCCCATTTTATACACACTGTCACACACAAACTTACACAGTGTCAGCCGAGACAAACATGTGTACTCAATTTCTTTTTACACACAAAACAACTTTTTTTTTTTTGCTTAAACGGCTCTCTCCTTGAGGAAGAGCCCCCCCCCCCCCTGCTTTGATAAGGAACTGACTTCTGGGACTGACCATCACTTCAGACTTGAAATGGAAGACTTACATCAAATCCGTTGCAACGGTCGCTGTAAAAAAGGGTTGGATCATTCTACCACTCCAGAAAGTATCTCACTCCTGACGCAATCCTCTCCCTGTATAGGAGTCGGATATGTCCTCAGATGGGGAGGTACTGTTGCCACATCTGGGGAGGTGCCACTCAAAGCACCCATTTCCTGCCTTGGCAGAGTACAAAACCAATTCTAAAATCTATTGTCCGTTGCTTTCTTTTCTTCCCTACAGCCTTTTTCTCACAGAAAAGATGTTGCTAGTCTTTCTCTGCTCTATCGTTATTTTCATGGTAGGTGCTCCAATCGATGGTTCCCAATAAAAACCCGTCTAGCTACAACCACTGTCAATAATTTCCTTTTCTCCCTCTGTGTACGTAAAAATTAAACGGAGCTTCCATGAGCAAATTTTCTTTCCTAGAACTACCCGTCTGTGGAACACATTCCCATGGGGCTGCTTCTCGGCTGACTACAACATTGCCGTTTTCAAGTCCAATGTAAACAAATTCTTGTTGAGCCGTCCTCTTAAATAATCATTTCTGACCAGTCACAACCATCGTTACAAATCCCCTCGATGTTGTCTCCCTAACCACCTGACAAACTCAATAACCCTTATCCTTGAGTGGCCTTTCGGCCTTGATAAGCGGTGACACGTTAGTAAATAAAAACGTTTTTGGGACACTCTGAACTATATACCACTTAAAAATATTTAATATTTTATATTTAAAAGAAAAGTGACTCTTTGCCCTTTGTTATCTCCTTTGAGCAAAACAGCATTTTCGAAAAAAAAGAGTAATCTGCACATACATTTGCGCACTGACAATGGGAAAACACATTTCAATGGACGTTCGGTCAGTGACAGACAATTAAACACGTCCTCATTTCAAAGTAATTCTATTTCAATTGTATTTATATAATAAATAATTATTATTGTTGATCAACACAGAATCGTTTTCATCCAATTTATCTCTTCATGTTTGTGTCTTTCCACTCACAAAAGACCACTTTATTTCACCAACGCATCATTTTCCATTGTCTGAACAAGTTGTGGGGTATAATAAAAGTGACGAACATCCTCTCTGATTTGCATGAAATCCGAATAATAAAGACCAACTAAGAACGATTTCCAAATCTTGAAGACAATTTTAAGGGGGGGTCATCATCATCATCACCATCTTCATCCATCATCATCCATCACCATCATCATCATCATCATCATCATCATCATCATATTCGGTTTAACGTCCATTTAACATGCTGGTATGTGTTGGACGGATTTTAGAAATTGACTTTCAAACTAACCTATCTCTGGCCAAGTCTTTATTCATCCCTCCTTCTCTCAAGTCCATCCTTATCACTTCCACCCATGTTTTGCTTGACCTTCCTCTGCTAACTGATCCTGATACTTCAACCGTTCTACATCTACTAACCCAAGAACTCTCAACCATTCTTTCAATGTGACCATGCCAAAGAAGTCTCCTATTCTGCATACATCTCCCTATACTGTCCAGATTTAATCTTCCTCTGAGGTCATCAGATCTAAGCCTGTCATTCAGACTCACATTTAACCTCCATTGTACGATTCTCATATCATTTCTCTCCATGCAACGCATGTCCTGGTCAGGTTTCACTTCCATACATCACCAGACAGCATACATGCTGGGGTTTTTTTTTTTTTCAGTTTTTTTTTTGCGTCTTTTTATTTCTGTAGATTAGAAAGACTCATCACAAGAGGAGCACATTGCACAACGGATAAAGGTGCTATGTAAAAAATCAATTCGAAGTGAGAGTCTTTTGGGGGTTGAAAGTTCAATCCACACTACAGGCGATACTTAGAATTAAATAAAAATTACTTAAGACTTTTACTTGGTCTTGGCTGATGGGACGAGAACAATCTACCTCGTGGATTAAATAAAGGATTCAGTTAGAAATTCAATAGAAATTCCAGAGTCCAACACGAAGATTCCAGATTATTTCGGAAACTTCAGATGAGTTGAAAGTAATTACATTCGAACTGATAACGTCAGGGCAGAAATCTTAAGTAATTCGTTACTGTATTCTTAATATTGCCCGCACTGAGGATTGAACCTTCAACCTCCAGAAGACTGTCACTTAGAACTGATTATTACTTAGCACTTTATCCGTTGCACCAGGGGTACTTGCGGACGTGGATTAAATAAAGGGTTCCGTTCGAAATTCCATACAATTCCCTTGTTCGACGATACATACCTAAAGAAGGTCGGAGGTTACATCGGCCAAAACGTTGTAAGAAAAACATCCAAGATGAGAACAGTAGTCCAAATAATTCAAATAATACAAATTATCAATCCTTTTATTTTTTCAAATAGTTAAACGCATGCCAATGACGTCTCTCTGTGCGTTCTTTTTCCTTTGTTTTTACTGTTATCGAATAAATTATAAATTTTCACTTTTTCTGAAGACGTTCGTTGATCCGAACGAAACCGGTAAAATCTCTTGATTTTTTCCTGTATTTACATTTGTTTTTTCCGTTGGTCTTTTCTCTTCTTTATTTCAAAACTTCTTTGGGATGACATATATATATATATATATATATATATATATATATATATATATATATATATATATATATATATATATTATTTTATTAGAGATATGCCGCACTTCACATAAATAAAACTTAAATTCACTTCTTGACGTGGTAATTTCTCGTGGCCTAATGGTTATGACGCTTGCTTGCGGAGTCTAGGTTGATTCTGGGTTAGGGTTCGAACCTTGCGACCGTCTGAGATTATCATTTCTTACACTGATGAGAGCGAAAGTTTGAAACGCTAGCGTATGTTGGTAAAAATAATTTACTATTATTCACTTAAAGTTAATATTGTTATAAGCCCCTTTAATAAGATTAAAGTTACAAATAGACTGACATATAAGGCATATTCCGACAACGTTCGTAGAATCTTTAGTCAGTCTTTCTAGATATGCCGCCCTTCGCATAAACAGAACTTACAATTCCTTCTTGAATGTGAATGTTATGACGCTTGCTTGCAGTCTGTCTGACATTATCATTTCCTACACTGATGAGAGCAAATAATTTAATATTATTTACTTAAAATTAATATATATATATATATATATATATACATATATATATTTTTTTTATTTTTAAATACAGATTTTATTCAGACATGGACCAGTGGTTTCTGACAAGAAAAGGGTTTAAATCCCCGATTCCGTCTTCGTCAGCGTAGTCTACGAAGACGGAATCGGGGATTTAAACCCTTTTCTTGTCAGAAACCACTGGTCCATGTCTGAATAAAATCTGTATTTAAAAATAAAAAAATATTACGCTCTTAATTTAATTTAATTGAGCACTCTGCTGGTATTTCCCTTTTATTCTTTTTTGAGTATACCTTTATACTTTACTATACACACACACACACATATATATATATATATATATATATATATATATATATATATATATATATATATATATATATATATATATAGATGTGTGTGTGTGTATTTGATCATATAATTAATAACTTCTTCATTAAAATTTCATATTTTGACGAAAAATGAGAAATTCAGTATCGATTGTAAACAAAATGAAAGAAAAAGTAAAAAACAAAAACAACAAAAAGAAGAAAAGAAAACGAGTGGCCGAACCCTAACCCCATCAACCCCACACCCTTATCTTTAGTTTGTTTGTCTCAATCCATTTTGTCTGTTTTTTTTGTTTTCCAATTTTCCCAGCTTCCCTTCTCAACTCACTTAAGAATCAATCCAAGATGCTCTTGAAACTCGGCCAAACACATTATCAGAACCCCAACCCTAACCCTAACCCTAACCCGACTGTCGATTACTCAGATGGAAATCAATAAAAGACAAAAGAAAAGCTCCGACCAATCCACACAAGATGATTTTTTAAAATCTAATTCCTAAATCCATGGAACATTCTTCACAAATGAGCGGACACCGAAAAAACATTTGTCAAGCAAAAGGATGAAAATTGTTTTTGAAATTAGATAAAGAAAATGCGAAACCCTGATGCCAGGCCACTAAAATTTGTTTTAAGCAAAGAATCAAAACAGAAAATGAATTTTAAGATTTCAAGAACCCTTTTCCATCGCGTAAAACTATAAAATTGTGTCCCCCTATCTTCTGTACATATGAAAGTCTGTAATGTTTCTCAAATAACTATACGTAACGTTGCTTCTCATGGTTATGTGTCATGAAGCAGTTATTTTCGTTGGGGATGCAACGTTACTATGATACGAGAGAATTCCCCCACCCCATAACTAGGACTACAGGAAAAGATTAGCTAGAAAATGAATGACAGTAAAAAGACATATTAAAAGCAACAGATCGATTGTGCTGTATGCACAAAGTGACGCGATGAACAATTAACTGTAAACAGCCTGCGGGGGGGGGGGGGGGGTCAAAATAGAGAATTCAAAAGAATGGAAAAAAAAACTCGACATATTTAGTTTCCGATGGAAATAAGCTGAGAAAAACTGGACGTCTATGATTTCCAGTGGAAAATAGATTTATTTGGGAGATGCTGACTGTAAGAAGGAGAACAACGATCGAGTCCGAAGGAGAATGATCTCAGCGTGAGACGGAAAAAGGGTCAAATGATGGAGTTAGTATTAGCTTCTATCTCTAACTTGAGAGATGGAAGGTTTAGCTCAGATGTAGAGACTCTAGTGATGGGACCCCAACGACACACACACACACCCGTGTTCAACAGTCGCTTGTATACAATGTCTGCATGTGTGTTTTTTTTTATTTTGCACTAGTTCGCTACTTGAAAGCAAAATGTTAAATATGTTACAATCGAGATCGTATGATTTGGTCCCCTTGCCCTGATTACTAGAAGAGGAAGGCGTACGCAAACGAACCTTACCCCGACTACTAGGAGAAAAGGAAGGCGTGCGTGAATGAATAGAGACCATAGCATGCTCCTCCCTTTCTTTCACTTTATTTCCTCGCACAACCGATACCGACTACTACTTGCATCAAAAGTGTAGCCCGGAAATGGGGCCTCTCGCAACAATAGAAGAGACTAAGTAACTAGAGAGTAGAGTATACTAGTTCCAGGGCCAAACCATGTGCGACACTTTTATACAATTCTCGGGGCCAAACCATGCGCGACACTTTTATACAATTCTCGGGGCCAAACCATGCGCGACACTTTTATACAATTCTCGGGGCCAAACCATGCGCGACACTTTTATACAATTCTCGGGGCCAAACCATGCGCGACACTTTTATACAATTCTCGGGGCCAAACCATGCGCGACCCTTTTATACAATTCCCGGGCCAAACCATGCGCGACACTTTTATACAATTCCCGGGCCAAACCATGCGCGACACTTTTATACAATTCCCGGGCCAAACCATGTGCGACACTTTTATACAATTCTCGGGCCAAACCATGCGCGACACTTTTATACAATTCCCGGGCCAAACCATGCGCGACACTTTTATACAATTCCCGGGCCAAACCATGCGCGACACTTTTATACAATTCCCGGGCCAAACCATGCGCGACACTTTTATACAATTCCCGGGCCAAAACATGCGCGACACTTTTATACAATTCTCGAGCCAAACCATGCGCGACCCTTTTATACAATTCCCGGGCCAAACCATGCGCGACACTTTTATACAATTCTCGGGGCCAAACCATGCGCGACACTTTTATACAATTCTCGGGGCCAAACCATGCGCGACACTTTTATACAATTCTCGGGGCCAAACCATGCGCGACACTTTTATACAATTCTCGGGGCCAAACCATGCGCGACACTTTTATACAATTCTCGGGGCCAAACCATGCGCGAAACTTTTATACAATTCTAGAGCCAAACAATGCGCGACACTTTTATACAATTCTCGGGGCCAAACCATGTGCGACACTTTTATACAATTCTCGAGCCAAACAATGCGCGACACTTTTATACAATTCCCGGGCCAAACCATGTGCGACACTTTTATACAATTCTCGAGCCAAACCATGCGCGACCCTTTTATACAATTCTCGGGGCCAAACCATGTGCGACACTTTTATACAATTCTCGGGGCCAAACCATGCGCGACACTTTTATACAATTCTCGGGGCCAAACCATGCGCGACCCTTTTATACAATTCCCGGGCCAAACCATGCGCGAAACTTTTATACAATTCCCGGGCCAAACCATGCGCGACACTTTTATACAATTCCCCGGCCCAAACCATGTGCGACACTTTTATACAATTCCCGGGCCAAACCATGTGCGACACTTTTATACAATTCCCGGGCCAAACCATGTGCGACACTTTTATACAATTCCCGGGCCAAACCATGTGCGACACTTTTATACAATTCTCGGGCCAAACCATGCGCGACACTTTTATACAATTCCCGGGCCAAACCATGCGCGACACTTTTATACAATTCCCGGGCCAAACCATGTGCGACACTTTTATACAATTCTCGGGCCAAACCATGCGCGACACTTTTATACAATTCCCGGGCCAAACCATGCGCGACACTTTTATACAATTCCCGGGCCAAACCATGCGCGACACTTTTATACAATTCAAGGGCCAAACCATGAGCGACACTTTTATACAATTCTCGGGCCAAACCATGCGCGACACTTTTATACAATTCTCGGGCCAAACCATGCGCGACACTTTTATACAATTCTCGGGCCAAACCATGCGCGACACTTTTATACAATTCCCGGGCCAAACCATGTGCGACACTTTTATACAATTCCTGAGCCAAACCATGCGCGACACTTTTATACAATTCTCGGGCCAAACCATGTGCGACACTTTTATACAATTCTCGGGCCAAACCATGCGCGACACTTTTATACAATTCCCGGGCCAAACCATGCGCGACCCTTTTATACAATTCCCGGGCCAAAACATGCGCGACACTTTTATACAATTCCCGGGCCAAACCATGCGCGACACTTTTATACAATTCCCGGGCCAAACCATGTGCGACACTTTTATACAATTCTCGAGCCAAACCATGCGCGACCCTTTTATACAATTCCCGGGCCAAACCATGTGCGACACTTTTATACAATTCCCGGGCCAAACCATGTGCGACACTTTTATACAATTCTCGGGCCAAACCATGCGCGACACTTTTATACAATTCCCGGGCCAAACCATGCGCGACACTTTTATACAATTCTCGGGCCAAACCATGTGCGACACTTTTATACAATTCTCGGGCCAAACCATGCGCGACACTTTTATACAATTCTCGGGCCAAACCATGTGCGACACTTTTATACAATTCCCGGGCCAAACCATGCGCGACACTTTTATACAATTCTCGGGCCAAACCATGTGCGACACTTTTATACAATTCCCGGGCCAAACCATGTGCGACACTTTTATACAATTCTCGAGCCAAACCATGCGCGACCCTTTTATACAATTCCCGGGCCAAACCATGTGCGACACTTTTATACAATTCCCGGGCCAAACCATGTGCGACACTTTTATACAATTCTCGGGCCAAACCATGCGCGACACTTTTATACAATTCCCGGGCCAAACCATGCGCAACACTTTTATACAATTCCCGGGCCAAACCATGCGCGACACTTTTATACAATTCCCGGGCCAAACCATGCGCGACACTTTTATACAATTCCCGGGCCAAACCATGCGCAACACTTTTATACAATTCCCGGGCCAAACCATGCGCGACACTTTTATACAATTCCCGGGCCAAACCATGTGCGACACTTTTATACAATTCTCGGGCCAAACCATGCGCGACACTTTTATACAATTCCCGGGCCAAACCATGCGCGACACTTTTATACAATTCTCGGGCCAAACCATGTGCGACACTTTTATACAATTCTCGGGCCAAACCATGCGCGACACTTTTATACAATTCTCGGGCCAAACCATGTGCGACACTTTTATACAATTCTCGGGCCAAACCATGCGCGACACTTTTATACAATTCCTGGGCCAAACCATGTGCGACACTTTTATACAATTCCCGGGCCAAACCATGTGCGACACTTTTATACAATTCTCGAGCCAAACCATGCGCGACCCTTTTATACAATTCCCGGGCCAAACCATGTGCGACACTTTTATACAATTCCCGGGCCAAACCATGTGCGACACTTTTATACAATTCTCGGGCCAAACCATGCGCGACACTTTTATACAATTCCCGGGCCAAACCATGCGCAACACTTTTATACAATTCCCGGGCCAAACCATGCGCGACACTTTTATACAATTCCCGGGCCAAACCATGCGCGACACTTTTATACAATTCCCGGGCCAAACCATGCGCAACACTTTTATACAATTCCCGGGCCAAACCATGCGCGACACTTTTATACAATTCCCGGGCCAAACCATGCGCGACACTTTTATACAATTCCCGGGCCAAACCATGTGCGACACTTTTATACAATTTTCGGGCCAAACTATTTGCGACACTTTTAAGGGATTTTTAATAATAAGTCAGTTGAAGAAAATATTCGGAAGTGTTCGCCTCGGGTGAGAGACCTCTCTTAGGAAAATTCAGACTTGCTTGCAAACCGGACTTGAAGACGAAATCTACTTAAAATACTTGAAAACTAATGTTAAATAATAAACATTTCATTCATAAGTTTGTTGTAAAGAGAAGATAAAAACTTTCGCATTTATTCATATCAATAGATATTCACATTAACATTTATTCGTAATGAAAAGAGAAAATTAATTCGCATGAGCGAGTGTATGTGTATGTGTAAATGTGTGTGCTCTTTTTTTTAACTTGCAATTTTTTCACTGAATTCAAAAACAAAAAAAAAACTGTTGCGTTAGTCGCTACCGAGTGAGCAGGCAGTAACTCTCTCCCTGGCATCGCTAACGTATATCTTTCTTTCTAGTTAGTTCAATTTAAATTATCTCCCCTGAAAATTAATCAGCAAATATTTTAAGAAAGGGTTTAATAATTCATCCTTGTTTTTATTTAATCACTTTAATTAATTACTGTTAATATCTCTTCTCACTTTTGCCTGTCATTAAGAATTCTAGTGAGCAATGTTAGAAGAAAGGTTTTTTAGTAAGTTATCCATTGTTTTTATTAAATCCTTTTAATTAATTAGTTAATAGCGACGAAATTATTGCATATATATAGACAAAATGTAACAATAAAATTACAAATGAATAACACCAAACATTAATTTATTATGGAGTTTTAAAATAGTTCTGCTAATTAGGCATTCAAATAATTGTCTTTGGATCCTTCGTTGGTATTATATATACAGTATTACAAAATATTATGTTATATTATTGATCGGCCTTTGTTCCGATGGATACTACACCCCATAAACTGGTATCGTCTTGGCCTTTGGGGCTTGATTTACGCCGGTCTATGGGTCTGTCCTGTGCAGTTCTAGGTCCACCCTCCCAGGCTTTGCCTCCCCTCTTTGGGGAGGAGTAAGTTTATTGCTTACTGTCTGAAGCGCCCCTATCGGGGAATGCCGACGGGGCTGCCCAGGCAATTTTTAATGGCCAGAGTGCTCAACTTCTCGGGCGCTGGCTTTTCAAGTCCCACTTTCCGGATCCGACCTTGGGTCACATCTTACCTTGTGGGAGTAAGATAAAACTGGCCTTGTGTCTAACCTCCTGGGGAGGTAAATAAAATGTTGTATTATTGATTTAAATTAGAGTAACCCGTTTTGATGGTAATATAGGAGTGATTAAGAAAAAACTTTTGCATTTCTTCATTTCGATAATATTTGTCTGTATTTTTCAAATGAGTAATTTTCACTATTATGTTTCATTTTAATGTCTTGTGCTGACGTTAGACGTTTCATGAATGACTTCCAACTTTTCCTGTTTGTTACCATTTCGCTTGTGCCGCCTGCTAAGAGCAGGTCATCCGTAACTCATCCCCTCCATTGTCTTACTGTGTTGCCTTAAGTCATCGACATTAATGCAGGATACACTTTGTAGCATTTCAGATGACTGATGGCGGGTGACGTAGCCATACCAGTTGAGATGTTGCGGTGTGACACAATTTTTCATGTAAGCCTTCACAGTGAGACAATTTTCTCACCAGGATAGTGTTGTTTCGAAGACGTCTCGCAGCCATACAAGATTACAGGTTGGACATGTGTGTTGTACGGTGACTGTTTCTGTATATGATAAGATCTCTGCATTGTCGACAGCTGCTTGAAAACTCTTCATGCAGCAGACCTACAGATGTCAGAAAGCGGAAATTTGTGAGCAACGTACGGATGTCAGATAGGGGAAAGTAGTTGACTCCTGACGCAATTCTCTAATCATGTTATCTGTACCACCCTGTATCTCATCAACTATTTGATGGATTCAGCTGATTTTTGGCAAAGATAGAGGTTCTAGTGTCTAGTTGATGGCATTTTAATTTCAGTTTACCATATACCTTGATTAGTCAAATACCAACTATATCAGTTATGAGAAGACATTGTATTGAGGCATAGCCTTTACAAAAGTAGTGACATTCCATGAAAAATGCCAGTATACTGAAATCATATGCCCTTGATAGGGTTAAGATGAAAATTCATATACACTAAATGTACAAAAGCAAGGAAATTCCCAAATTTTTACACTTTTATTGTCATTAAGGGTATGACTACATATCAACCAAACCATTTCATTATCACATCACTACAGTATAAATCTCTATGCATAAGTGGATGAAGTGTGTGAGGTGCGCTGAAGAAAAATTCCTACCAGTAAAATACATAGCCCTGTTGTACTCGCATACCCTTAATGACAATAAAAGTGTAAAAATTTGGGAATTTCCTTGCTTTTGTACATTTAGTGTATATGAATTTTCATCTTAACCCTATTAAGGGCATATGATTTCAGTATACTGGCATTTTTCATGGAATTATATAAGAGCCAGATACGTCCGAAGATGGAGTGCTGCTGCTGCTGCTACATCTGGGGAGGTGCCGCACAGAGGACTCTTTCTTGCCTTGACAGAGTACAAAAGTCGACTTGGCAATCTAGTGGGAGACGATCTCTTCTGTTCCCTACAACCCCTTTCTCGCAGTAGAGACGTTGCTAGTCTTTCTCTGCTCTATCATACCCTAACCCCTTTCTCGCAGTAGAGACGTTGCCAGTCTTTCTCTGCTCTATCATACCCTAACCCCTTTCTCGCAGTTGAGACGTTGCCAGTCTTTCTCTGCTCTATCATACCCTAACCCCTTTCTCGCAGTAGAGACGTTGCCAGTCTTTCTCTGCTCTATCATACCCTAACCCCTTTCTCGCAGTAGAGACGTTGCCAGTCTTTCTCTGCTCTATCATACCCTAACCCCTTTCTCGCAGTAGAGACGTTGCCAGTCTTTCTCTGCTCTATCATACCCTAACCCCTTTCTCGCAGTAGAGACGTTGCCAGTCTTTCTCTGCTCTATCATACCCTAACCCCTTTCTCGCAGTAGAGACGTTGCCAGTCTTTCTCTGCTCTATCATACCCTAACCCCTTTCTCACAGTAGAGACGTTGCTAGTCTTTCTCTGCTCTATCATACCCTAACCCCTTTCTCGCAGTAGAGACGTTGCTAGTCTTTCTCTGCTCTATCATACCCTAACCCCTTTCTCACAGTAGAGACGTTGCTAGTCTTTCGCTAGTTTATATTTCCACGGAAAGTACTTGGCTGAGCTCCAATTTCTGGTTTACTTCTTGTAAAACTTTAATAGCAAGAACTCGTCTTCTTACCACAACTGCAAAGAACTTTCTTTTCTTCCTCCGTGTGCCTAACAACAAACGGAATTTCCATGAACAGAGTTTCTTTCCAAAAAAATTCCCCTGCTGCAGAACGTATTACCACAGGACTGCTTCCCTGTGGGATACAACATGCCCGTCCTGTAAATACAATGTCAACAAATAATTGCCATAAACCGTCCTCATAAGTTATCAGATTTTGTTCATTTCATTATTTCCAATCCTCTCGTAATATTCTTCATCAATCAACTTACATCTCGTTAACCTTTATCTCGAGTGGCTTTTAGCCTTAATGACTAATTAACAAAAAAAAAAAAAGGATAAAGAAAAAAACTAAAGACACGCACACGTGTCGGGACCAAACTCGCTACACAGTTCCCATAATGAACAGCTAAGCTTATTGGCCATTATTAGCCACCACGCTAAGAAAGCATGCTGGGTGAGCTACAATTTCTGGTTTACTTCTCGTAAAACTTTTGCAGAAAGAATTCGTCTTCCTACCACAACTGTAAAGAACTTTCCTTTCTTCCGCCGTGTGCCTAACAACAAACGGAACAGATTTACTTTGCAATCTTCAAATCTAATGTCAACAAATTCTTGCCATATACCGTCCCCACAAGGAATCAAATTTCATTTTTCATTTTCAATTTTGCCATAAATTGTTATTTGTTCGAAAAAAATTATCTATCTCACTATCCTTGAATGGCTTTTGACCGTGATAAGTAGTGTGTAATGTTATTAGGGTCAAGACGCAGAACAGAAACCCAGACATCGGCAGATGAGTTTAAGGTTAAAATCTAAAGATTATTTTGGACAGAAATTGTAAAGAAACATTCCTTTGTCTGTGACGTCATTAAATTCGGAAGTACGATCAGCAGGAGAACGTTATTGTCGGAAAAGCTGTGGTTGGAAATCAGGTTGCAAACATTGGTGACAGAACTGACATCAAATGACGTAAGCAAATGTTATTTAACCGGTTGACTTTTGGTGCCCGGTAGAGAGGGCAACTGGCAGACCAGTTGAGGAGGAAAGGGAAGAGATTAGCTGGGGATGAATGGATGTACAAAGTTTCAAGTTCTGTTTGTTCATTTGTGAATGAAAAAATATGAGCATTTTTTTATGACAAAAACTTGTCTTGTTTTTTATACAAAGGGAAGCAACTCTTGCTCCAATGAGAAACGCAAATGCAAATTGTGTTGTCTGTTGCATCCGAAACGTCGGCTGATTAATCAAAGGATAAAGATGGATTCAATTGAGTGATCACATGACAAGTGAGTCATGAGTCGCAAAAAAGACAAAACCACAAAAGAAAAAAAATAAGCCGACTTTGAATAAAGAGTGAATTTATTTCCCCAAAGTGTCCGTGTGTGTGGGGGTGGAGAGGGAGGGGGATACGTTATTCTTAACCTCTGGGACAGGGAAGCAGCAGCAGCAGCAATTGTTTCTTCTTCAAACAGAGACACAAACAAACAATAAAAGAAAACGTAAATTACATTTTAATCCCCCATTCCCCACCTTGTTTTTGCTCATTTTCTCTTGTTCTTTGACCAGACTTGAACATTTGCTCCCCCTTCTCCGCATTTGTGGATTGGCTTAAGAAAAAAAAAAAAAACTCTAAGAGGCCAAAATCGGTTGCACTGAGAGAGAGAGAGAAAGAGAGAGAAAGAGAAAGAGAAAGAGAGAGCAAGCACCAATAAGAATGAGAATAAATTTGCGTCCAATCCTTTTCTCCTTTGAAGGAGAATGTACAGTTTCAAAGGTTTGAAGAAGTTTTTAATAAAAATTATTTTACACAAAGAAGGAAAGAGAGAGAGAGAGAGAGAGAGCATCAAATTTGTTCGAAATCAAATTCCGATTCGCAACCGTGCCGCCACAAGTCTGAAAATACAGGGTGGGCAAAAATAAGGGTCCTATTTTTAAAAATTCATAACTTTTTTATTTATTGATTTAAAAAAAATTTTTTTTTTAGAATAAGTAAAGGACCCCTTCCGAAGCAAGCATGAGCCGTATTAGCCCTAAGGAACGTACCCTCATTTAGAAAACATTATTTTTGCTTAAAAAACTCAAAACAGTGTAAAAAACAATACTTTAGTTTTTGTAAGTTTTAAGAAGTGTTTTTCGGCTAAAATTTGTTTTGTTTATTTCAAAAATCTCGGAAGGGTCAGTCTACACACACATAAAGTTTGGTGAGTTTAACTTTCATTTTGTGGAAGTTATTCAAATTCAAGTTATTCAAATTTAAAGATAAGACCCTTATTTTGGCCCACCCTGTACAAATCTTGTCTAAAATGCTAAAAATATGCAAAAGAGCCAAGTGCAGTCACCAATAATAAAAAAAAACAACCCGCAATGGAGAAGGACCACAGCATCAAGAAAAGCTGCCCCCCCCGTCTCTTTTCTGCGTAGATTTGACCAAAATAAATGGAATCCACTTTTTAAAAATGGAGAAAGTGGGTAGAAAGATCGATTAATTTTCATCATCGAAAACCCCAAAAGGTAAACACTGAAAGCTGATGGCATCTTTTGAAAAAGGGAGCACACACCGATTGCTAATCTGATTTAGAAATATAGAAAATAAATAAAAGATGTGCAGACGAGACTGATAAAGAGATTGATAAAGAGAAGACATCTTTTTTTGCTGGTGAAATTTGACACAAATGGTGAAAAGAAGAAAAAGTTGAAAAAGTTGAAAAATCTCATGTCGTTTGGGGGGAAAAAATATGGGAATTTTGTTCTTTTTTTAAAAGAACCTAATGTTGCGTGCAAAAAGAAAAAAAAAAGCTAATCAATGGTGGAACATGAAATACAAAATTAGGTTTATTAGAAGTTTTAAGTTGACTTCTAACAGTTATTTGAGAGTGGGAGAACGGCTATTGAAGAATTAACATGGCTCCAAGACTGACGCAAAACAATGTTTAAAAAAAATAGAAAAAAAAAAAGACAAGAGGGTTAAAAAAAAAAAAAAATTTTTTTTTAAATAAAAAAAATAAATTAAAATAAAAATGAAAAGGAAAAAAAGGCAAAACACAAAAAAAAAGGAAAGAAGCAAAAAATGAAAAAAAAAATGAAAAAAAAAATGAAGGAAAAAAAAAGAAAAAAGGAAAACAAATATAAAAAAGAAAAAGGAAAAAAAAGAAAAATAGCAAAAAAGGGGAAAAGAAGAAAAAAAGAAAAGAAAAATACAATCAACAAGTAATACTAAAAATGAATATCCCTATTTACTTGCCTCCCTACGAGGGCAGAATTAGACACAAGGTCAGTTTTTAATGTGGAGAAAATCCAGCTCCTCAAAAAGGGGCACTCTGGATTGGGACAAAAATAAAAATTGCTTCAGTCTAGAAGGATTTCTCCATCATTGAACGAGGACAGAAAAGAAGAAATGAACAGATACTCCACTCTGCTCCTAACCAAAATGCCAAGGAACAATGAATGTTGGATAAAAATGGAGAATAATTTAAACTTGAGAAAATCTTTGGTTGGTATTTTGTCATGTTGAGACTTTTGTATTAAATTAATTTTGGAAGCAGAAACAAAACATTTTGCGGATGATTCGCTGAGGAGGAGGAGTTCTCAACAAAATTCAACCAGAAAAGAATTTTTGGAAATGAAGAAAATGCCTGCCACACTCTTGACGGATAGCAAAAAAAAAAAATATTTATTTTTTATTTATTTTTTAATCATTCTTTAAAATTAATAAAGAAATGCTGTTCATTTGTTTGAAAAAACATTAAAATGCAAAAGTTTAAAATAAAAAGTTGCCGAGTTTTGATTGGTCGGTTTTTTGGTTGAGAATTTTGCAGAGGAAAACGGAAATAAGAAAAATGTCAACGAATTGGCAGCAAAAAAAAGTTGAAGAGAATGGAAAGCGGCAGAAATTGAGGAGGCGTCATTTATTGCTCAAGATTTGGAAGATTCCATGTATTTTGTTTGTTTTTTATCGGAGGTAGAATAGAACGCATACACACGCACAAATGCATCGACTAAGATTGAAAAAAAAACAAAAAAACATTTAAGGATTGAAATGCAAAGAAGGAGTATAAAAATGACAAAAATAAAATAATTACAGAATGAAAAATGCAAGTGAATCATAAAAAAAAATTACAAACGTTTTTGTTTTTTTTGCAATTATGTAGTATGATTAACAAAGAAGAAATCAAGGGGAAACATACACAACAAATAACTGTTACCAAACGTATTAAAATTTAATTTTCTACCAACCTGTATAGTTTTAAGTTTCTGAAAGTGTAAGTTTTGTTATTTCAAAATTTGTTTCATTACTTTCACTTAGCCAAATTCGTCAATCAAATATGATGGTCGATTTTGTTTTTTTGAGGTGGTCGCTAATTTCAGGCTTAAATGATAACAAAAAAATAATAAAACAAAATGGCATACTGTAGCACTAACCCTAAGTCAGGGGTTGGTTGCCAGTCGGTTTAGGATAAGCTTCTTTTTTTTTTTTAAATCTTTTACGCCTGAAATTATTTTAATTTGACCACCATTTTTGATTGACAACATCGGCTAAGTGAAAGTAACGAAATAAATGTTGAAATAACAAAACTTACAGTTTTAGAACTTTAAAACTATACAGGTTGATAGAGAATTACATTTTCTTGCATTTGGTAAAAAGTTATTTGTTGTGTATTTTGCTAATTATCTGATTTCTCGGCTGTTGACTATACTGCATAAATGCCTTCTTTTTTTTCTTTTGAGTTTTTTTGTTTACTGAAAAAAAGAAAACAAGAAAACATACAATTTACATGAGAAAGTTTTGGTGAAAAAAAAGTTTTTTTTTAAAGAATAGAATTAATAATCAAAAACAACTTTTTCTCAAAAAAAAAAAAAAAAAAAAAAAATTCTTTGCAGAGTTTTCAAATCTTTACGTGATTTTTTTTGCCTGTCTTTGGCCAATTTGAACTCTCACTGCAGTTTTCAGAAAGAAACCCCTAAAGAGGGAGAGGGAAGAGGGGGGGGGGTCGTACATAATAAATAAGGACGGTTTATGATGCTTCAATAGTTTTATGCAATTATAATTCGAGGTTGCGTATGGAAATGTCGTTCGGAAAAAGAAGTCCCATCAATTCAAGAGATGTAAACGTGTAAATATATAAATATCGGCCTTCACTGCGGAAAAAAACGGCGACAAAACGAATTGCGAACAATGTGCTGACAACAGCAAAAACACTACTGCACGAATATTTATTCAAAAATAATTTTTTAAAAAGTGTGTTTGGTGATGATGGGAATTCTCTTTCATCAAAAGAGGCGTTTGAGTAATCAGCAGGTCAGTCACGGTGAAGAGAGAGAAGGAGGATGGGTGGGTGTGTGTGGGGGGTGGTGCAGATGCAGTCACAAGTTGTCGTTAGAAACGGGACGACAATCACATTGCATGCAAAACATAGCGAAGAATGAAAAAAAAAATCGATTAAATCTAATTTTTAAGACAAAAACAGAAAATTCGTTTGTTTTGTTGTACAAGATCAGAAAAAAAGAAAGAAAAATATACAAACTGTACAAAAAATAAAAAAATAATAATAATAAAAAAATAACGCTGGTGTTCACAGGACAAAATGTGTTTGTGCAAAACTCCAAAAGATATTTTCATTTCCAATTGCAAAATGCAAAAAAAAAAAAAAAAAAAACTGACAATTTACAAAAAAATTTTTTTTAATTTTTTTAAATGCGTGGGTGGATGGGATTGGGGATCGATTTCGTTATTTACAAATACTGAATGATGTGATTTTAGAGCAGGTGTGGTTGAAAGCGAGGGGATGAAGGGCTTATACCTCTTGGCTTTTTAATTATTCGTGTGTTCGAAGCATGCGTGGGAGGAGGAGGAGGAGGATTAGGAGGAGGAGAAACAAAATAAATAAATCCTTCATTCTCCTCTTCATCAAAAACAAATTATTTTACTGAATTCATAACTTAAAGCGAGAGAGGGTGGGAAGATAGAGAGAAAATTAGGGAGAAAGAGAAGAAAAAGGGATAAAATGAGAGGGGGGAAAGAGAAAGAAAGAGAGGGATAAAGAGAGAGGGAGAAGAAGAAAGAGAGAGAGGAAGAGAGAGAGGGAAAAGAAGAAAGAGAGGGAGAAGAAGAAAGAGAGAGAGGGAGAAGAAGAGAGAGAGAGGAAGAGAGAAGGAGAGAGGAAAGAGAGAGAGGGAGAGGAAAGAGAGAGAGAGAGAGGGAAAGAAGAGAGAGAGGAAGAGAGAGAGAAACAGAGAGAGAGAGGAAGAGAGGGGGAAAGAGAGAGAGAAAGAGAAGGAGAAAGAGAGGAAGAAAGAGAGAAAGAGGAAAGAGAAGGATAAAATAGAGCATTTCTTTATCAGTTGAAAATCTGAAGACAAAGTCAAAGGTCATGATGACATAATATTCATCAGCATATCCAACTGAAATGCCTTAATTTTCACGCTCAGTGACTTCTTCTCCACAACTGACTGGTCACACTTCAGTTGATTTCAAGAAATCTTTATATTTTAAAAACAGTCGAGCAATTCTTGGCTGTCCATTGTGACAAAAGCTTTGGATAATTATTTCAAAGATTCCAATTTCTTTGGTCCGCATTTCCATCGCTTCATGTGCAGATTGAAGAGACACATCTTTAAGATCTGTTCTGGTTTGTCTTTAAGTTAAATTCAGTCGAGTGTTGAACTATTAAAGCCGAAACCTACAAATTGACGGCAAAGTGCCATTTTCGAAGAAACGGTTCAAGTTGCCCGTCGATATTTAAGCTTTCGCAATGCTACAAATTGGTCAAAGTTTTCAATAAAGGAATTCTGTAGACTTAAAAATTCTGAACAATATATTTTTCCTTCGGAAGAGCGGGTGTAGGATACAGTTTTTAGGGGGCACAAGGGTACAAGCTCTCATTTGAAAATTCAAATATTTCAGATTTGCATTAAATTTGATCCATAGTCATTCGACGCAAATGACGCAAGATTCCCTGAATTGCAATTTTTTCTTCAATTGAAGCTTTAGATTTTAGACATTTTCTAGAATCCAAATCATGTAATGGATTTTGATCAAAATTAGGATAAAAGATTCTAGACATAAGGTTTAGTATCATTATATGTTGAATTTAATCTTCATAAGAGGACATAAAAGTGGTGCAAAACTCTTCTTTCGGGGGGGGGGGGAATTAAATTTACCTGTCCTGGGACGGGTATTCATCTAGTATATTAATAAATCGATCGCCTAGTAACCAGGAACGGCCAACCACAGAGCTCGTTTCATCTGACAGTTGGCCCGCATTGTTTATCACACAAATTGTTTTGGACTACGACACTTTCAGACGAAGTGTACAATTATTGATTAAGTACCGAGAGAAGGTCGGTTAGATTTTTGCAGTTCGAGAAAATGAAAGCCATTTTTTTTATTTGTCAGTTGCCGACATAGTTCGCTGCAATTGATGAAAGACAAACTTTAAACGTTAAATTAAGCGAGGAAATCTAAACCAAAACAATTTTCAACCGAGGAAATAAAGACAGCAGTTAGACCAATTATTGGCCAACAGTAAAAAAAAATGTCTCGACATTATTTCGAAACACCTTAATATACTTTTCTTTTTGCCAAAAAACAAAAGATATAACAATTTGAATTGTATAGTTGAAATACTAAAAAAAAAAATTTTTTTTAAATAAAAAAATATATCATGTTGGATTTTTTTAAATATGGCCGATATAAATAAATGATTCAAGATGAAAGGGAAATAAGTTTATTTGGGAAATAACCCTCGCCCCTTTATAAAAATGCAAATAAATCGTTTCTATTTTTTAATTTTTTTTTTAATGTTAGGAGTTGAGGGTTATTTCTCTTGTGGGATATTATCAACAGACTTATTTGCCTTTCAATCAGCAACATTTATTTACATTGGCCATATGAACAAAATCTAAGATGCTTTTTTCAGCATTTTGTGTGTACGATTCAAGTTTCTATATCTTAGTGTTCTTTTTCTCAACAAAATTATCTATTATATAAAAGGCAGTTGTCGGCGTGTGTGTTTGTATGTCCAGCTAAAAGTAAAAAAAAAAAAAGCTACAAAGTTGGTATTTTCTTGATCAGCATTGCCCTGGATGAATATTATTTAAAATTGAGAAAAAAATAATTCATTCTTTCGGTGTCAACTGGGCCAGGTTTCGTCAGGGGGGTGTCGGGTTTTCAGCCATTTTATGTACTAATTTGGAAAGAAAATGTCAGCTCATTCCTCAGGGAATCTATTATATAAAGAAGAGTTGTCTGTGTGTCCAGCTAGAGAAGAATCGGCTGGGCGGAGGAGAAAGAGGGGGTTGGGGAGAGGAACGGTGAAAGAGAAAAGATAGAGACGAAAAGAGAGAGAGGTGGACAGATAGAATTTTTAATAAAACTATGTTACACTTTTGCTCCGGGCAACACCAAGTAACCCTGCTAGTTAAATATAATGGTTTTATGCCAGAAGGTGTTTTGAAATAGCGCTGAGCAGAATTCTTCAGGATTCACGATGAGTTCGCTTACATTCATTTACCAAAGAATTTCTGTTTTTTGTTTTTTTTGTTTATCAAGTACTCTGATCGCTAATCGAACGGAAAGAGAATTTCAAAGAAATAAAACAGCAGTTTCAAGTTTGAAGAAATTAGGGAAGCTTTTTCTTTCTCTTTCTAAATTCTTCACTTAAAAAGAATTGGATAAAATTTAAGAGCAATAAATTTTTCCAACGATTGTCGTAAAGTGTGTGTGGGTGGGGGGGGTTACGTATGTGATTTCTGTGACAATTTCGTAAAAAAGAGAGGAAAAAAAGAAAAAAGGTGCACGATTCCAATTAATTTGAGAAAATATTTGGAATTTGGAACTTTAGCAGGAATACTAAAGTCGGAAATGAAAATCCCGAAAAATTAAGCATCGGCAAAAAAAAAAAAGAAAGGGGCTGTCATATGCGGATACATTATAAGGGGTTATGTATAATAAAATAATAAATATTTGGCTCTTGTAGGACTTATGATCGAGCACTTTGATACTTTTTGTTCATACTATCTCTCTCTCATATATATATATATTTCTCTCTCTCTCTATATATATATATATATTTCTCTCTCTCATATATATATATATATATATATATATATATATTTCTCTCTCTCTCCTTCTCTCATATATATATATATAAAAAATATGAAACTAAAAGTATACTTTTAGAGGATAGAACCTATAGTGAAATAGTTAAAGCTCAATATGAGATAGAGCAATTATAAAGATAAATGAAAGAAGAAAGATAAATATGTACCAATGACAAATCTATTTCAACTTCGATTCACCGGACAACTTATCTACGGACATTCACCAACTGGACAGACTCCATATTTTTTTTTTTTTTTTTTTTTTTTTTTACACGCACATTCTTACTCTCCATTACTTTATATTTTTTCAAATTTTGAATCTTGGCTTTTCCACTACCAACTTATCTATCTATGTAATTCCTCTGATGATAAGATTTTAATCTTTGAAAAGCCTTGGCTTAAGGAAAGAATAATAAACATGTTTTTATCGAGTACACCTTGCATTGAACAATCGAAGTTGAAATAGATTTGTCATTCGTACATATTTATCTCTCTTCTTTCATTTATTATATATATATATATATATATATATATATATATATCATTCTCTCCAAATATGATCTGAGGTTAAGATCGGATTCTAACTCTGCCTGATGAGATCTCAGTTTATAATAACTGTTGATCGATAACATCGACATGCCAGTGTCGCAGATTTTGTACATGTGTGTGTAAATAAAAATAATCATATATAAAGCTCTATTTGATATTGAGCACTTTTTATAAACCCGGTTGAAATTCTTTGGATTACTACCCTGTGGATGTTTTACCTGGATTATTATCATTATTATATATATATATATATATACATATATCTAGGCAGCATCTTCTCTTGCAGGCAAGTATTGTTGAATATAAGAGACAACTTATGTCTTGATCCTTTCAATAGTCTGAATCAGGATCTTAGTTTCGGAGGGGAACTGGCTGATGAATTTGCCATAGTACTTCCAGACCCATCAGGGTCCATCTTCATATATAAAAAGTAAAGTCCAAATTTCGCCTATTTCTTTGATTGGTATAGTTTCATAAGTAAAAGTTGCGTATAGAATGTGTTCGTATGTTCTTTAGTCCGATTATTGATTCGGGTTTTCAAAATTTTTTAATTTGTTCCGTTCAAATTCAGTGATGTTTTCTTAAAAATCTTTTTTAGTTAATATTTTAGTTACGATTAAAAAAATAGGGGAAATTTGAACTTTGCTTTCTATACGGGGGTGATTGGAAAGTAACTTCCTATTATTAAGTGCTCATAATTTATTTCTTATAGAAATGAATGTGATAAGAAAGTGTTTAGCATGGGGTTTTATTCAAAATTTGATATCGGTGCCAGCAATCGCCACCAGCTTCTAAAGCTGCCTGGAAACCGCATCAACTGATTTCACAAGGAACTTTTTTTTTCTTTTTTTTTTACTGAGTCAACACTTATCAAGGCTAAAAACCCACTCAAAGATTAGGGTCAACAAGATGGATAGATTGACAGATGAATGGTGATGAATACTATGAGAGTATTGAAAACAACAGCCGACCCAGAAAACAGCATTTTGTTCCTCTATTGTCAAAAACATCGCCCGTGGAATGTGAGGACTAAAGGAAAAAATAACGCATAATTCATAACTCTTGCTCCCTCCCCCATTCATTTTTTGTAAGAATTATATTTCAGTAATAACTTACAAGTATAGAGAGTTACTTTCCAACCATCTTATATATATATGCAAATAAAATATATATAGTATGAAAAAAAACTATCAAAGTGCTCGATCATAAGTCATACAAGAGCCAAATATTTATTATTTTATCATACATTATTGTGTCCACTGGAGATACCCAAGTTTCATTCGTCCAATCATCCGGAAAAATGCTGAGTTACAACAACCGAAACGGAGTCGTCAGTCTCTTTTCGCATGTTCAGACTGGTGAAAATCATTGGCCAAAGTGCTTTGAACGATTTTAACCAGATGACCGAAACCTGGGTAGCTCTAGCGGACATAGTAATGTATAGTACTTAAATAAAATAATTTATATATTCATGAATAGCTATCTTCGGCAGACGACATTTTTTTAAAGAAATCGATAAGAAAAATATCTAAACTAAAAGGAAACTTGAAGTGAGATAGAAGAGTTTGACTGGGGGGGGGGGACCAACACGTTAGTTTAATAATTTCAGCATGAACACAAATTGTTTTAGTCAAAAATTAAAATCTTAAGTCAACCTTTTTGAAATTTTTTCTTCAGATGAAACTCTACAAGATCACTTGAACATTTGTTCTCCTTTTTCAAAGATTTTCCGATGTATTTGACAAGTCGTGAGATGAATTATCTAATTCAGAAATGGTCCAACACGTGCCAGTATGTAAAACCAAATTTGGTCAACCAAATATGACGATAAGAAATAAATTGTATTTTTTTTTTAATCTAATATATAAAGTCAGTTTCTTTGTCATCGATAATTTTCTTCGTACAAAATCAATATTTGATTCTGCTTCGTCATTTTTTTTTTTTTTGTGCATTGCTGCATCATGTTGATAAAATATAATTCTATTTAATTCCTTACAGAAAATACTTTGACCAGGTCGGAATTATTTTCATGCAAACGCCATCTAAAAAAAAAAAAAAAAAAAAAAAAATAGCAAAAGATGTAACTCTGTATTCAGTAAAAAGCTACTTTTTTTTTTTTGGTTTAGAAAAAAAAATATTTTGGAAAAAAAAAACCCAAAAGAACTAAAAACACTGCCGAACAATGGCGGGAAGGTGCAACCAGTTTCAAATATGATCATTTAGATACGATCATTTAGATACGATCATTTAGATACGATCATTTAGATACGATCATTTGGATACGATCATTTGGATACGATCATTTAGATACAATGTTTTTGTAGAAAAGCAAATCTATTTTCATGATTAATTGTCAAATTTTTATTTTTAAAAAAATTTTTTTTTAATGCATGGAATTTTTCCCCAAAGTTACCGTTCTTATCGACTTTTGGAACTGGTCAAATGCAGCCATCTAAAGCCAGATATCTGGTGATGCCCCGGGCCAACTCCTTGATTGGATGCCCCAAAACCTCAAGTATAAGTCCTAGTACTGAGAAATATTATGAGAAAGGGAGATAGTTTGAATATAATTGAATGTCAGGGGCACCACCGCTGTTATCCCGCACATACGCCACTGACGAGAGCAAACAAAGTCCTCAATTTGGTGCGGCAGATTATTACCGAAATACGATGCCTATTCTTAACGATTCATTGCACATGATTAGAACTAGTTGTTATTTCACCCCAAACTAGAAGAGAGGAGAGGGGGGGGGGGTTCAAAATTTTAGGTTCATACCTCTGCAAATGGTAGCAGTCAATAATTGAATGCAATAGATTTGGAAGGATTTGAACTCGGCATAACAGATTCCACTTGGCCAATATCACACGCACACAGAGAGTCCAAGATGGGGCTGAAGAATCATACGAATCATAGACGCATACAGATGATGACAGTTATTTTAAACCCTTTTCTTTGAAAAAAAATTACAAATATAATCTGTTCATTTATTTTTATGAAGGCCAATTGCCAAAACATCTTTGACAGGAGGCGCCGCCGCCGTCGTTGCTGCTGCTGCTGCTACTGGACACAATTTGCCCTGTCAATACTTTTTTTAGCTTCCAAAACTGTCAACATATGTTAAACTGAACAAATCTCACCTTGGCAGCGTGAAAATTTTGTTACAAAAAGTAAGGATTAAATAAAAATTTAAAAAATTTTTTAAAAATTAAAAAAAAAAACAAATAAAAAAATTTAAAAAAAAAACCAGAGCGCATTCATTTTAAAATTATACAGGAATTTTTCTAAAAATCAAAATTCATTTTTGCGTGCAAAAAAAAAAAAATGATTAAAAGTTGGGGTTACTTGTTTTTTTTTTAAATTGGGAAATAATGTCGAGGTATTTAACTTGGATTATTCGGAACTATTCAGACGACTATCCTCATCACGGTTGCTATATTCACAGCATTTTGGCCGCTGTAATCACCGACCCTTCCTTCAGCACATCTTTTGAAAACTTGGGAACCTGCCAGTCGAACTTTGGAATCTTTCCCTCGGATTTGAGAACCTGAACGGAATTCCGAAACGGAACCCTTTATTTATAATCCACAAGTTCCAATGTTCGGAATAAAGATTCTCCACGTTCCACGTGAAGGTTCTCACGTTCAAAAAAAAAAAAAAATATGCACCTGTAAATTGTCAGAGGTTATATCGGACAGGAATTCAACTTTTTCCAAAACAAATTGCTGTCATCAGATGAGAGTATTAATTGGGACACCGGGGGGAGGGGGGGGGTTAAAAGCGCCATTAGGAAACCGTTGTCCATCCAATGATGGTCTTTGCTAGATCAACACTATATACAAACACACGCACATAAAGACCCACTTAATGGAAGAAATATATCAACACCAATTATTTATAATACATGATTAAATTTACACAATAGAAATTTACCTTTGCTTTTTTTTGCTTTTTTACTTTACTGGAAGTGACATTTTAAAATATTCTTCTTTTATCCCACGAACATAAACAGAATTTTTAACATAAAATTATTAAAATTGTGCATTTTTAATGTTGTTGTTGTTGTTGTTTGTTATTGTTGTGCATTTGTAAAAATTGTGTAAGATAATAAAAAAACAAAAAACCATCAGCAGTGGAAGAGAAATGAGATTTCAATCTTGGTCGTCGTAAGAAAATCTCAGGGATAAAGTCTGCAACCAATTTGGATTTTATTTTCTATTGAAAGACGGATGTGAAAATGGGGCGGGGGGGGGGGGGGGAAAGTAAATTTCATTGAAGTGATTTGTAAGTCTAGAACTGAAAGTTGAAGCAGACAAAAACAAAAAAAAAATTCTTAATAAATAAATCGAACGAGAAAAGCCGAGCGAGATAGGAGGGAGGTAGGGGGATGGCCGATGGAAAACCCTTCTGGACCAACAAAGGGATTCTCTGGTCAGGTCCTTTTCTTTGCAGTCCGGATGGAAGCAAATCGACTTTTACAAAGGATAAGATAAAAAAATTTTTTTTAAATCAAATCAAATATGAATTGGGACAAAAAGCGATTTTTAAACAGTTAAAAAAAAAAATTTTTAAAAATCAAAAAAAATCAGGCCAAATTGAAATTCCTATCCACAGCAAGATGTCAACAAATGAAGAACACAGGCACCATCGAAGTTGTTGTTGTTGTTAAAGTAGACACCAGTTACGTCAATGACCGCAAGGAAATGATAGATTTTAATTTCAGATATCAATTCTTA
>OY744546.1:5175368-5227868 GCA_963556195.1 Sepiola atlantica
GATCCCTTAAATAATGTTAGAAGCAAACTAATATAATAACTGTAAAAATTAAATTGACTTACATGAGTGATTTTCCACTGAACGACTTCGGACTTACGTTTTTTTTGTTTTTTTTCCTTATATAGTTTTAATGGTTGAGATACTTCCGAGACATATATATATATATATATATATATATATATGTAATTTTGTATGTTTAATATAGGATAAATACCCAGAGTGCTCAATTCCATATGTAAGAGCATATATATAGTTTTTATTTCAAATAACACCCTACATTAGTTTGATCATCCATCGATACCTGCGGTTTCACAGAAACACTGAAAACTCAGCCTGTGGGGCTAATGATACCAAGTGTGACTGTTCTCCAAGCAAACTCTATACACACACACACACATTAATAAACACACACACATTAATAAATCATCTCACAACAGCAAAATAGTCTAATATATCATCTCACAAGAAACAATCAATTTGAATCAGTCTTGCTTGGAAATTGCAAAAGCATGAAATCATCAAATTAATTAAATGAAAATAAAGTTTTTTTTTCCTCCTTTTCAGTCAAACAATCGAGATGTTACTGTTATTTTATTCTCTTTCAAACCATGTAAATATTTTTTAAATTGAAAAGTAAAAGAAATACTTTCCTTTCTTTTTTTATTATTATCACTATTATTATCAGTTATTATTAAGATGAAACCTCCCCTTTTTTCCCATAAAAATTAAATTTGTATACATGATTATTGAAGTGAGTCGGACACACTACGTACATTCATTTTAATTATGTCGATTGGATCGAACAATCCAACGAATTTCTGAAGACGGAGACGAGACGCAGAGATAAGAATGAAGAAATTAGCATTTTGAGATTTCCTGAGACTCTTTTTCAAAGGAGGTCTTATTGGATGATTCCAAACATTTGGAGATTACAAAAACACAGTGCAGAACAAAAATAACAGAGTTACTCACACGTGAGGTCGTTTGACCAATTTCTAACGTTTGTCTGTCATCATTTGACACTTAAAAAAACGGATTGACACAAACAGAATTATTCACATTTGAATTTACAATCGACTGAAGTCAGACACCAGTTGGAATTTTGAAAAAAAAAAAAAAAAAAAAAAAAAAAAAAAAAAATCATTTGTCCCGTGGTCTGGATGACCGTTGGAGTGCGAAAAATGACCGATAAAACATTTACAATAAATAATTACTCTACAATTATTCTAATCTTGGTTATTATATTCCCAACATTTCGGTCAATGTAAACTCCGACTTTCTTTTCGAACTTGGAAACCTTCGAGTCGAACTACCCAGACGAGAATAGTAATCTTTATAATCCAAATACAATTTTTGAATACTTATCTCAAAATTTCTGAAACGTTTTCTTAATTTGTATCATTTAGATTATTCAAACTACTATCATCATCTTGGTTGTTATATTCACAACGTTTCGGCCGATGTATCCTTCGACCTGTTTCGGGTGCAACTTCAAAACTTGGCAAGCTTCTAGTTGAACTCAAAAACCTGTATGGAATTCCGAACCGAGCATTTTATTTAATCCAAATGTTCCCGGCTTCGACTTAAAGATTCACAAATTTGAAAAGATGTATCCTCTGAGCTTCTTCAGGTGCATCGGACGAAACGTTGTGAATATAACAACCAAGAGGGGAATAGTAGTCCAAATAATGCGAAACTATTTTTGAGATGAGAATTCATAATAAATTGTATTTCAAGTGTACGGATTACTGTTCTCATCTTGGTAGTTTCACGAGACGGCTTCCAAGTTTGAAACAAAATGCACCTGAAGAAGGTCGAAGGCTACATCGGTCGAAACAATGAGAATATTAAACCAAATAATATAAATTATCAATCCTTATTGCAGAGATTCCGAAACATTTACGCTACAAGTTTAAAGTTTTTTTTTTTTAGATGCCTCCACGTACGTCTATGACGAAGTTTGGTCGGTCAGTTGGTCCGTCACACTAAACTTTTAAATAACATTTTCATCGCTAAACACACAGATTGAATGGATGCATCGTAAGAATTTCTGTTTTCGGTTAATTTATTCTCACAAGCACGACAAAGATATTTAAACATAGAAAAAACAAAAAAACAAAAGAGCACGTGCATGTGTCTTTAAATAACAAAAAAAAAAAGTATTTTGTTAGATTGGGACCCACACTAAAAGTCCCTCGGTGTCGGTGTTTTATGTAAAACGCCAAAAGGTCCCGAAACGGTTAGTCAATGAAACTGCGAGAAAATAAATAACTGATTGAATTGAATAAGCAGACGACATCTAAACTTGATAACCGAATTTTTGATGTCTGCAAACGAGTCTGCCCAAACCCTACAGAAACCCTAACCCTGGCCGAACCCTAATTCCTAACTCTGGCCAAACCCTACAAAAACAATAATAATCGGTAAAAATTTAAAATTAAAAAAAAATTTAAATTAAAAAAAAATTTTTTTTCGTAAAAATTAAAAAAAAACACTTGATTAACTTTTTGATTTAAACACTTATTTGAATCACTGTTATTTCTTCGTTAAAACTTTTTTGATTTAAACACTTATTTTAATCACTTATTTCTTCATTAAAAAAATAAATATTTATTTCATACAAAAATTTTTTGCTGTACTTATTTGCTTGTTTTTTTTTTTCCCCCCCCCGCTTGTAAATCCTGCCTCATTAGTGCTTTTTTGGACGCAGGAAAGTCAACGGATTTTTCATTCGGCAATGTCCGGCGTTTTACGTAAACATCCGGAAAGTACTGACGCCGAGGCACTTTTAGCGCAGGTCCTAATGTAAAAAAGCACCAAAAACAACTAATAATTTTTGGGATGCAACTGCAACAATAACGACGATGGTGCAACTGCAACAATAACGACGATGGTGCAACTGCAACAATAACGACGATGGTGCAACTGCAACAATAACGACGATGGTGCAACTGCAACAATAACGACGATGGTGCAACTGCAACAATAACGACGATGGTGCAACTGCAACAATAACGACGATGGTGCAATTGCAACAATAACGACGATGGTGCAACTGCAACAATAACGACGATGGTGCTAGTTGACGGTTGTACTGTGGTGGATATTTTTCAAACAACAAGCGCAGACCTCCCACATGCACTAACAGCGATTTTAAAATCACGATTGTATACGACGGCATCGAAGGTGATAGAAATACCGGGAGGTGAGGGGGTTTCTAAATTCAATTTTTTTTTTTCTTTCTACCAGTGGAAAAGTGTGGAACAGCAAACAATGGCGGCTGAAATGATGCAGATGGAAGTGAACGGTGAGGAAAAAAAGTTGCGCTTTTTTCAAAAATGCGTGATGGTGGAATGGGGGGGGGGGAATAAATAAAAACACTCGACCCAAAGATGAACAGGTAGAGGAGATCAGCAGCAGCAGGTGGTTGTGGTAGAAGACGTAGCAGTAGAAATGAAGATCTTCGTTCATAATCAGCAGAGAGGGTGCAGCGGTCATCTTGACCGCTAACTCGCATGCATGCACACACACACACAAATAGAATCATCGCATTGTCGTCATCTTTAATGCTTGGGGAACAACAAAAAAAAAAACATATCTACCGCTTCATGTATTGAAAAAAAAAAAACAAAAAAAAAACAAGAGAAAATTGAAAAAAAAAAAATAGAAAATTGAAAAAAAAAAATACAGAGAAAATTGAAAAAAAAAAGAAAAAAATATATAAAAAGGATGAACAAAAAGAAAAAGGAAAAAAAAGAAAAAAGGAAAAGGAAAGTAAAAAAAAGTTTTCTAAAAAAGTTAAAGTAAAGTAAAAAAAGAAGTTTTAAAAAAATCAAATCTTAACCATTTCATGTAAGAAAAGAAATTAAAAGAAAAGAAAACTGAAAAAAAATGGAAAGGAAAAAAAACATTGAAAAAAAGAAAAAAAAAAGTAAAAATGAATGAAAAAAAAAAGTAAAAAAGAATGAAAAAAAAAAGAAAAAGGAAAGAGAAAAAATGAAAATCGTTAAAAGAAAAAAAGTAAAAAAAAAATCCCCTAAAAACTATTACTTCGGTTTTGCTGAAAACTCAAAATAAATTTCAACAGATTTTCCGCTTTTTTTCTCTGACGTGAAATAAAAATATGTTGTATTGAGAGAATTTCATAAAATAGTGAGAATTAGAAAAAAAAAAAAAGAAAAAAAAAAAGCACCACAGCAAAAAAGTGCGAAGAGTTCTCGATTCGGACGACACATGTTGCTCTTTTTCCACATTTTCCTCTCACAATTAGAAATTGGTTTTTAAGTCAGGAAGAGAACACGCGTCATCAATTGACCCTTAGCGTATGAGATTCCATCGGAGCCGCAGAGTCGTAGAGTGTATCCGTATCCTGAGTCGGTTCACCTTGTAATTTGCAACGATTGTTCAGAGTCCCTGCGCCACAATCACAAAAGAAACGATCATGACGGATAAACTCAACTTCATGCCCAGCATGACAGTTCTGTACACAGTTCACACAGATTGCATTTCGATCCGTTGTATTGCATGTCCGACACCTTCAAAAAGAAAAAAACAACAGATGTTTAACATAAATTTGACTACAATAAATTTGATGTCGCCTTTTGGTAGAAAATTTTATGATCACTCGGTTTAAAAAAAAGTATATAGATATTTGATAAGGGTTAGGGTTATAAGGCTGCTTGCAATGCGGGGATAAAGAAACAGAACATGAAAGAGGAGATGAACAAAAACAAATAATTATCTATTATATAAAGGGTGGTTGTCTGTGTGTATGTTTGTATGTATGTCCGCAAAAGGCCGCCGACAGACTCGAAAGACGCCCGTGAAGTTGACATTTTCTGAATCACCCAGCTTTCGGGAGCATAATATCGAAAAATTGAAAAAAAAAAAAAAACATCAATTTCTTCATGTCGAATGGACCCTAAACGTGTGACAGGGTTCCTCAAATTTGTTCGCCTATCGGTCGATCGTCCGTTTTTATACTCTGTTCATGTGGCGCTTTCGGTAATGATGAAGGACCAAGACCTAGAGATTGATAGTTCGATCTCCACCGACTCCCAGAAATTTTTTTTACGGTGACCTAAATATACATCGAAGGGGGGGGGGCGGGGGGCGGGAAGACAAAGTTAGTACTTACTTTTGCTCCAGGCAACGGGGTGAGCGGGTGAGCGGGAAGACAATAGGGCAAAGCAGAGGGGTGACCGGATGAGGGGCGGTGATGAGGTGGCGACCGGGGAAGACACAGATTGTTATACCTGCAGAGAAGGAGGAACCCCGGGCAACGCCGGGTACCCCTAATAGTAGACACTATATGCGATATTTTTCTTAAAAAATATATTAATTTTATTTTCAGAAAATCTTTCACTTATTGTTAATAGAGTCAGGGGTGGTGGAAAATATTTTGATATTTCAGGAGAAAGAGGTTTTTGGAAAATTCTTCTCTGAAAACTGAAAGAATGTTTGTTTTTTGTTTTTCGAGAAATGAAAGGTTCTTCCCAAAATATTAAAATATTTTTCCATCATCCCGGACTCTATTAAAAATATGTGTTAGAACCTGTATGACTGCGTTCACTGCATTGGCCGCAATCGTCCCACACATTGTACCGGTCCATAGTTGTCGTCCGACTCAGTTAATGGCCGCAAGTCCAGGTTATAAACAAGTAACAGGTTTAGTTGGAGGTTACAAATGAAACTCATGTTCCTAGGTTGAATGGCAGACTTGCAAAATCAGATTTTTCCCAACCAAAAAAAAAGATAAGTCAAATCAGCACATTCCTTTAGCTAAGAGCTCCAGTGGGTCCCTCATGCCTGGACAGACACATAGTTCCAACTGATTTCCAACCATCTGAAAACCAAACTGACTGTCATGGCCAAAGGTCCATGTCTCCCACCCGTCCCATCTCCTGGGGTCCTTTCCCCATGACCGGAATTCTTGGATTCCAGGGTTTCTCACTAGTCACCATTTGACCACCCAGAGGCTGACCGCTGGAGATATCCCCTAGAGATAACTGCCAGACAGTCCACTCAAAGGGGATTATCATGGAGACAATCTATGAACATTACTATATGGTCTCAGCATGATTCTGTTTTTAAGAGCACTTATTTTATTTTAAAGAGAAATAAGATTCTGTGTGGTCCAAAATCAGAGATGTTCACATTCTTGTGCCTTCCTTTGGCCGGGTATCTATCATCTGCACCGCCCGCCATTCGCATGCATCACTAAAACAGCCTGTTGCATTTTTACATGTGAAAGATTTACTGAAAAAATAAAGATATTTTTTTAAAGAAAAGTATCACATATATTGTCTTTAATTATTTTTTTGTTCATCTCCTCTTTCATCGTTCTGTTTTTTTTCTTTCTGCATTGCAAACAGCCTTATTAAATATCTAGAATTTTCTTTAAAGAAAAGATATTTTCTAAATAAATCTTTAAAAAATAAAAAAAAATAAAATTGATTGGAATCTTACCTGTAGAAATCATGCATCATAAAAATTTTATAACTCTTTAAAAAAAAAAATTTTATAACTCTTTAAAAAAAAAAATTTTATAACTCTTTAAAAAAAAATTTTATAACTCTTTAAAAAAAAATTTTATAACTCTTTAAAAAAAAAATTTTTATAACTCTTTAAAAAAAATTTTTATAACTCTTTAAAAAAAAAAATTTTATAACTCTTTAAAAAAAAAAATTTTATAACTCTTTAAAAAAAAAAATTTTATAACTCTTTAAAAAAAAATTTTATAACTCTTTAAAAAAAAATTTTATAACTCTTTTAAAAAAATTTTTATAACTCTTTAAAAAAAAAATTTTTATAACTCTTTAAAAAAAAATTTTATAACTCTTTAACAAAAAAAATTGTATAACTCTTTAAAAAAAAAAAAAAACTTGTATAATTCTTTAAAAAAAACAAACTTGTATAATTCTTTAAAAAAACAAACTTGTATAATTCTTTAAAAAAAAAAAACTTATATAACTCTTTAAAGAAAAAAAAAGAAAATTGATTGGAATCTTACCTGTAGAAATCATGCATTGGAAAACTTGTATAACTCGAGATTTTATAAAGGCATTGGCCAGAATCGACTGTTTTTTCAACCATGTTGTGATTTCCTGTGATGATGTTATCTGGGGGAAAAAAGGGCGAAGAAACATCAGTTTCAAGAATTTAAAAAGATATTTTCAAAATTGTAATAGAAAATAAAATGCTAACTTTAATAAATAACACAGGGAAAAGAAAGTTGAAGATAGAGAAGCTTTATTCAGATATTACTAATGGAGATTTGGTATCCGTCTGTCTGAAGCCGAACCTACACTTCCATTAATTGTACTATTGTACTATCCTTTAATGCATAATTCAATTTACTTTACCATTTTTAACGAACGTACTATCTTTCAAAGCTAGCCGGAATAATCATTTTTTTCAAACAAACTGAAACAAGACAAAATGGCTAGGTAGAATCAAATATCGATGTGACAGATGTGATGCTATTTAAGTCTAACTTCTAAAATCCAGTCAACTGCAGTTTATATATTAGATATATATCAGATAGTCAGAAGAATGCAAGGCGAGAAACTGTCAATCACCAAGTGGCCAAACGGTTAGAATCGCCGATTGTAAATTAGATGATCGTAGGTTCGATCCTGGCTTGAGGCAAATGCCTGTCGAGCCACACTGAAGAGTTATGATACAGCGAAACAGTATCCGTGGATGAGATGATATATATTTATTATAGATGAATATATTTGATACATCTTCAAAAGATATTTCAATACAGCTCCAGAAAGAAACAATTCAGATATGTCGTTTTGCCATATGTCATTTTGCTATATGTCGTTTTGCCATATGTCATTTTGCCATATGTCATTTTGCTATATGTCGTTTTGCCATATGTCATTTTGCCATATGTCATTTTGCCATATGTCATTTTGCTATATGTTGTTTTGTCATATGTCATTTTGCCATATGTCATTTTGCCATATGTCATTTTGCCATATGTTGTTTTGCCATATGTCGTTTTGCCATATGTCGTTTTGCCATATATCGTTTTGCCATATGTCATTTTGCCATATGTCATTTTGCTATATGTCGTTTTGCCATATGTCATTTTGCCATATGTCATTTTGCTATACATATGTTTCTGATTTTTTTTATTCGAGTTGAAAGTTAGTTTTGTTTGTTTGTTTGGTTTTAACGACCTTTCAACCCTTATAAGGTCATCTCAGGTCAAATTAAAAAAAAAATTTTTTTTTTTTAAATTAAATATTATTGTACAAGTTTGTTTCTTTGAGCAACCCTATCATTTGAGACGGGGCTATATTTTCAAATAATTTTTTAATATTAGTTGCTTTGTAGTATTTACTGCGTATATGTGTATATTTTCTGCATTTAAGTAATGTGTGTTTTATTGTTTGTCCTTCATTGCAGTAGTTACACCGAGGCTCTTCCTCTCCTCCCAGCAGGTGTATGTGGGCCAGTCTTGTGTGGCCAATACGTACACGTGTCAACACTGTGTCCTCCTTTTGGTTGGTCGTCATGTTTTAGTTTTCTGTTCCAACTATAGATCGATGTTCGTACAACTTGTTTTGAGGGAAGGTGTTCCATATTTCTTGCCATTTTGATTTCATGTGCTCCTTAACTTTTCCGTCGAAATCTGTATATGGGATTTTGATATTACTTATTTCTTTGTTAATGGCTTTTTTGGCCAATTTATCCGCCCTTTCGTTGCCATTAATACCCACATGGCTTGGTATTGAGGCCATGATTACTTCCTTTTGTGTTTTCATTAAGTTATGTTTTTCCAGTATATTGGAGATATAAGGGTGGTACGACCTCTTTTCTTCTAAAGCAATGAGGGAAGATAAGGAGTCTGTGAATATTATGAATCTTTTTTTCTGGAATTTCCCTTATAAGATCAATTGCCATGTTTATTGCTTTCATTTCGGCAGTAAAGATTGAAGCGTCGTTGGGTAACCTGATAGTTTTTTGTTTGTAGACGCTATAGGCTGCTGCTCCTACTTAACACATCTCAATTGTTTTGTTATTAGACGATTCCTTTTAAATTCTTAAAAAAGTGTAAAATATGTAAACCCCAAATAAAATTGCTTGAAGACAAAAAGGAGATGATTTAGTTTATTCCTTTATTTTAAATATTAGAAATGATTTTCAGTCTGGGTCGACTCCCTAAAATATTAGAAATGATTTTCAGTCTGGGTCGACTGCCTAAAATATTAGAAATGATTTTCAGTCTGGGTCGACTCCCTAAAATATTAGAAATGATTTTCAGTCTGGGTCGACTCCCTAAAATATTAGAAATGATTTTCAGTCTGGGTCGACTCCCTAAAATATTAGAAATGATTTTCAGTCTGGGTCGACTCCCTAAAATATTAGAAATGATTTTCAGTCTGGGTCGACTCCCTAAAATATTAGAAATGATTTTCAGTCTGGGTCGACTCCCTAAAATATTAGAAATGATTTTCAGTCTGGGTCGACTCCCTAAAATATTAGAAATGATTTTCAGTCTGGGTCGACTCCCTAAAATATTAGAAATGATTTTCAGTCTGGGTCGACTCCCTAAAATATTAGAAATGATTTTCAGTCTGGGTCGACTCCCTAAAATATTAGAAATGATTTTCAGTCTGGGTCGACTCCCTAAAATATTAAAAATGATTTTCAGTCTGGGTCGACTCCCTAAAATATTAGAAATGATTTTCAGTCTGGGTCGACTCCCTAAAATATTAGAAATGATTTTCAGTCTGGGTCGACTCCCTAAAATATTAGAAATGATTTTCAGTCTGGGTCGACTCCCTAAAATATTAGAAATGATTTTCAGTCTGGGTCGACTCCCTAAAATATTAGAAATGATTTTCAGTCTGGGTCGACTGCCTAAAATATTAGAAATGATTTTCAGTCTGGGTCGACTCCCTAAAATATTAGAAATGATTTTCAGTCTGGGTCGACTCCCTAAAATATTAGAAATGATTTTCAGTCTGGGTCGACTCCCTAAAATATTAGAAATGATTTTCAGTCTGGGTCGACTCCCTAAAATATTAGAAATGATTTTCAGTCTGGGTCGACTCCCTAAAATATTAGAAATGATTTTCAGTCTGGGTCGACTCCCTAAAATTTTAGAAATGATTTTCAGTCTGGGTCGACTCCCTAAAATATTAAAAATGATTTTCAGTCTGGGTCGACTCCCTAAAATGAATGCTCCCTTTGTATGTTCATTGCATTTGAGTGTTTCACTTTAATCTTCCCAACAGTCTCAAACTGAGATCGACCGAGCTGAAGAGAGAGACTGGAGAACGTTTCCAATTAAACTAGCATGGATGACTTTCAACTCGATGATGGAGGTGTCGTCGTGTCAGCGAGGACAACTGTATACTACATGTATCTGTGATACAATGAAGGCCGCGAGGATAGGAAGTGACTCATTGACAGAGACAAAATAAAATGCGGGAGTGGTCAGTTTCCATTGTTTAAGACAGGTGACTCAGACAAGAATACCGGACACGACATTTAGGAGTGACGTTTTACGACAGTTTGACGACAGTAAAGGAAGTTAGTTTTACGAAAGTTTTACGACAGTGAGGTTTATGGCAAAAAAGTTTGGGTTTCGGAGAGAAGCCGATCAGTTAGGATCAGAACCTCCCCAGAGAGCAGATCGGACCAGGAAAACGATGAGATGAGATGAGCTGACGACTTGAGAAACGGCAATGGGTGTCTCGACAGTCCGTGACGGTGTCACACACACTCATAGTTCCAACTAAATTATACACAACGTATATGTGTTTGCGTTCTTTCTCGAGAATTGAGTTTCCTTTATTTAACTTTTTTACCAGTGTTGTGTCCGCGACGATTCGTCAGTGGATAGATGACTCGGCTAGATGATGAAGACAGAAAGAAGGCCACGGACACACAACGTTGGGGTTGACGGTCGTCGAGTAGGGCAACATGGTTCTACATATCCAATCTGGTCTTCTGTATGCATCCGAGACATGGACTATTGATTCCAATTCTATAGCCAGTGTGCAGCGAACAGACAGATCGATAGTTGCAAAAACAAATTAGTTGATAGAAGAGTCAGGGGTCATCGATGCGGACAAGATTTTCTGAAGTAGAAGATTGAATTGATTCGGTCGTGTGCAAAGGATACCATCAGACGATCTGAAGGAAATTAGTTTTTACAGCGATAGGTCGTCTACAAAAAGTGGGTAGACCTCACAGGAATTGGAAACAGTTGGTGGCTGAAAACATGGGACAATTAGGATTGACGAATCAAGACATAACTGATAGAAAATTGTGGAGACAGAGAATGAAGAAGTCTAACCCCATCATCGGGAAAAAGGGCTTGAAAACGAGGAGAGACATTTTCGCATCAAAAGTTTTAAATTATGAGAATTGTCGGAGATTAAGAAGTCAAAAGAAAATGCAAGAATTCACCTTTCAAAACGGGTTTGACTCCACTCGCGAGGCAGAGGCCACCAAATTTATTATTAAAGATCTTGTTTTCCTCCAGAGTAGCCGAGGCGTTGTTAGTTATTTCAAGACCGGCCGCAAGTCCGTCAAAAATACGATTTCGACGTAACGATGGTTGACTTTGTGTGCTAATGAGAACTCCAGCTTGAGCATTCTGGAAGATGTCGTTCTCTTCAAGAATTCCTACAAGACAAACACATAAGAAAAGAAAATCACTATTATAGAATAATCACTTAGGTCAATCAGAGATATAGATAGATAGATAGATAGATAGATAGATAGATAGATAGATAGATAGAGAAATGGAGAGGGGGAGAAAAATGGAGAGGGGGAGAAAAATGGAGAGGGAGAGAGAAATGGAGAGGGAGAGAGAAATGGAGAGAGAGAAATGGAGAGAGAGAAATGGAGAGAGAGAAATGGAGAGAGAGAGAGAAATGTAGAGAGAGAGAGAGAGATGGAGAGAGAGAGAGAGAGATGGAGAGAGAGAGAAATGTAGAGAGAGAGAGAGAGATGGAGAGAGAGAGAAACGAAGAAAGAGAAATGTAGAGAGAGAGAGAAAAATGGAGAGAGAGAAATGTAGAGAGAGAGAGAGAGATGGAGAGAGAGAGAAAGAGAGAGAAACAGAGAGAAAGAGAGAGAAATGGAGAGAGAGAAATGGAGAGAGAGAAATGGAGAGAGAGAGAAATGGAGAGAGAGAGAAATGGAGAGAGAGAGAAATGGAGAGAGAGAGAGAAATGGAGAGAGAAAGAGAAATGGAGAGAGAAAGAGAAATGGAGAGAGAGAGAAACGAAGAGAGAGAGAGAAATGGAGAGAGAGAGAGAAATGGAGAGAGAGAGAGAGAAATGGCGAGAGAGAGAAACGAAGAGAGAGAGAGAAACGGAGAGAGAGAGAAACGAAGAGAGAGAGAGAAACGAAGAGAGAGAGAGAAACGGAGAGAGAGAGAGAAATGGAGAGAGAGAGAGAAATGGAGAGAGAGAGAGAGATGGAGAGAGAGAGAGAGATGGAGAGAGAGAGAGAGATGGAGAGAGAGAGAGAGAGATGGAGAGAGAGAGAGAGATGGAGAGAGAGAGAGAGAGATGGAGAGAGAGAGAGAGAGAGATGGAGAGAGAGAGAGAGAGAGAGATGGAGAGAGAGAGAAACAAAGAGAGAGAAACGAAGAGAGAGAGAGAGAGATATTTACCTTTTCCACCATTAAATATACAGATGCCTCCATCTCGTCCGTCATGGATTTTGTTGTTCCGTAATACTGGATTGCTGTCCGTTTTTATCCAAACGCCAGCCATTGCATTATCGAAGATCTCGTTGTGGGCGATCATACCTAACCCACTGTTGTAAACAAGGATGCCACCATTTTGGCCACCCCAGATTTTGTTCAGACGGATCAACGGATTACTACCAGTCCTGCGGATGAAGGGAGCAAAAATGGGTTAGGGTTTACAATCATCCAAAAAGAGGTGGGAAAAACTGTTTGGAAGGAAATGAATTGTGCAGTTTCTGCCCAAAGAAAACAGCCCCCCAAAAAGGGGGTTAGGGGTTTACCGTTTATGCCTCTCATATGCCTGACAGCTACTGCTGATTCTCTAATGCCCGTCAGCATTCAGGCAATCTCTGCCCGTTGACCCGAGCAATCTCTGCCCGTAGACCCGAGCAATCGCTGCCCGTTGACCCGAGCAATCGCTGCCCGTTGACCCGAGCAATCGCTGCCCGTTGACCCGAGCAATCGCTGCCCGTTGTTACATTCGTTGATCTTTTTACTTTTTCATCGTCATTTCGTTTTCTTTGTTCATCATCATATTCAGTTTAATGTTCGTTTTACATGCTAGCATGCATTGGACAGCTTTAAGAAATGGATTTCAAAACTAACCTATCTCTGGCCAGGTCTTTATTTATCCCTCTTTCTTTCAAGGCCATCCTTATCACTCCTTCCCATCTTTTCCTTGGCCTTTCCCTGCCTACTGACCCTGCATCTACTAACCCAAGTACTCTAACTCATTCTTTCATCATTATAATCATATTCAGTTTAATGTCTGTTTTAGAGGTAGGCATATGTTGGACAGCTTCTAGAAATTGCCTTCCCAACTGACCTATTTCTGGCCACATCTATTTATCCCTCTTTCTCTCAAGTCCATCCTTATCACTTCCTACCATGTTTTCTTTGACCTTCCCCTGTGAACTGACCCTAACCCTACCTATATTGTACTACATCTACTAATCCAAGAACGTTCAGCAATTCTTTCAATGTGACCAAACCAATAAAGTCTCCTGTTCTGCACACATCTCCCTATACTGTCTAGATTTAATCCTTCTTTGAGGTAATCAGATCTATAACTATCTTAAAGACTCGCATTACACATCCGACCTCTTTGCGATACCTGAAAAGTTAGCAAATGTTACATCAACCAGAAAAAAAAAACAGTTCGTTTTTACTTATATCGTCTGGAAATACTCATCATATTCGGGTTAATGTTTTACATGCTGGCATGTGGCGGACGGTGTTTAGAAATTGATTCCCAAACTAACCTATCTCTGACCAGATCTTTATTTATCCCTCTTTCTCTCAAATCCATTTTTATCACTTTCTGCCATATTTTCCTTGGCCTTCCCCTGTGAACTGGACCTGCTACCTCAACTGTTCTACATCTACTAACCCAAGAACTCTCGTTCATTCTTTCAATGTGGCCATACCATCGAGATCTTCTGTTCAACACACATCTCCCTATACTGTCCAGATTTAATATTCCTCTGAGGTCATCAGATCTAAGCCTGTCTTTAACACCCACATTACACATTCATCATATCGTTCTCATATCATTTCTCTCCATGCAACGCATGTCCTCAACTCTCACTGGTCCGGTTTCATTTCATTTCTATACATCACACTGCGTACACATGCCCAATAGACTCTTCCCTTATTCGACAGTGGTAACGTTCTGCTGGTTAGTAATGGCAGGGTTAATGTTTTACATGCTGGCATGTAGTGGACGATGTTTAGAAATTGATTCCCAAACTAACCTATCTCTGGCCAGGTCTTTATTTATCCCTCTTTACTTTCAAGGCCATCCTTATCACTCCTTCCCATCTTTTTCTTGGCCTTTCCCTGCCTACTGACCCTGCATCTACTAACCCAAGTACTCTAACTCATTCTTTCATCATTATAATCATATTCAGTTTAATGTCCGTTTTAGAGGTAGGCATATGTTGGACAGCTTCTAGAAATTGCCTTCCCAACTGACCTATTTCTGGCCACATCTATTTATCCCTCTTTCTCTCAAGTCCATCCGTATCACTTCCTACCATGTTTTCTTTGACAGCTTTAAGAAATGGATGTCAAAACTAACCTATCTCTGGCCAGGTCTTTATTTATCCCTCTTTCTCTCAAGTCCATCTGAATCTGATACTTTAACCGTTCTAACCCAACAACTCTCATTCATTCTTTCAATGTGACCAAACCATCAAAGTCTCCTGTTCTGCACACATCTCCCTACAATGCCCAGATTTTATCTTCCTCTGAGGTCATCAGATCTAAGCCTGTCTTTAAGAATTACATCACACATCTATTGTATCATTCTCATATGATTTCTCTCCATGCAACACATTCAACGGCCATTTTTAGTCAAGTATCTTAAATAATTAAATAACATCGTACAATTTAAACAAAAACCATTCTACTTTAAATGTAAGTATTTGGCAAATATCTTTTTACGTCCATATTTGGATTCCATATAATCTTCACGACTGTGAAAGTTGTGACTAAATCCGTTTTTGTTTTTTTCTAACTAGAAAAATACTCGTTTACCTAGCCAGAGGAAAAGAAGAAAAAAATCTTTATTTTTAGAATTATCATTTTTAGAATTATTCATTTTTAGAATTATTCATTTTTAGAATGATTATTTTTAGAATTATCATTTTTAGAATTATCATTTTTAGAATTATCATTTTTAGAATGATTATTTTTAGAATGATTATTTTTAGAATGATTATTTTTAGAATGATTATTTTTAGAATTATTATTTTTTAGAATTATTCATTTTTAGAATTATTCATTTTTAGAATTATTCATTTTTTAGAATTATTCATTTTTTAGAATTATTCATTTTTTAGAATTATTCATTTTTAGAATTATTCATTTTTAGAATTATTATTTTTAGAATTATTCATTTTTAGAATTATTCATTTTTAGAATTATTCATTTTTAGAATTATTCATTTTTAGAATTATTCATTTTTAGAATTATTCATTTTTAGAATTATTATTTTTAGAATGATTATTTTTAGAATGATTATTTTTAGAATGATTATTTTTAGAATTATTCATTTTTAGAATTATTCATTTTTAGAATTATTCATTTTTAGAATTATTCATTTTTAGAATTATTCATTTTTAGAATTATTCATTTTTAGAATTATTCATTTTTAGAATTATTCATTTTTAGAATTATTATTTTTAGAATTATTATTTTTAGAATTATTCATTTTTAGAATTATTATTTTTAGAATTATTCATTTTTAGAATTATTCATTTTTAGAATTATTATTTTTAGAATTATTATTTTTAGAATTATTATTTTTAGAATTATTATTTTTAGAATTAGTCATTTATTATTCCGTAAGTCTAAAGAAACACAGAGTTAACAAGACGACAATTTAAACCATGAACATTCTACTTTAGATATAAGTATTTCTGAGGCGTCAAATGTATACAAAGAATAACGCAAGAAATATTTAAGACATTCAAATAAAAATATGCAAGAACATAGAAAACAAAATGACAACGAAAAAGTAAAAAGATCAACGAATGCAGCTATTGTTTAGGCTGACGAGCACAGATTTCCCAAATGCCGACGGGCGTTAAAGAATCAGTGGCAGTTGTCGGCTATAAACAATAAAACCGAAAAAATGTGACGCATTACAAAAACCAACACTCGATAAATAAATAGCTGCAAGTGCGGTTTTGTTGGAGTTTTTTTTAACGGCGGAGGAAGAAAAGGAAAAAATAAATAAATGTCATTTGTTATTTTCACGTTAATTTTATAATTTGCAAATTCTTAAAAAGATTTTATATCCAGAGGAAACATTAAAATCCCATTGGAATTGCTTGAGAGCATAAGAAACTATATTTATTATTGAAATGGGATGAGTAGCGTTAGTGTTTACTCTTCATCCAGAATTTGTAGATTACTGGTGTTATTTTCAACCTTCCACCATCCCACATTCCACAAACTACTCTATCACCCACCATAACATTCACCCGCTAGTATCTATTTTCTTTCTCTACACAACCACTCACCATCAAAAGAAGGAATTTATCTAAGAAAAACAAACACACAAAAATGTTTTTTTTTGTTACCTTATCTGAACTCCTGAATATAAATGATTGAAAATATCATTATCCTCAAGGACGCCGTGGCCATTATCATAGAAATAGACTCCGACCTGCAAACAAAGCCGTCAGCGTTGAAAAAAGTGAAAACAATCAGAATGAAACTAAAATCTGGTATCATCACAAATTCACAAAAAAAAGAAGAATCTTTTGCATGCAACAAGATTTGTAGAAAAAAAATAACGAAATAATATTCAAACAGAGATGTCGCCAAGATCAAGTCCAAATGTAAAAAAAAAAAACGTCTCTCTCAACTGTATGAAAAAAACGTCTCTCTCAACTGTATAAAAAAAACGTCTCTCTCAACTGTATAAAAAAAACGTCGTTCAGTTCAACATAAAAAAAAAATCCAGCACTATTCTTTTCTTTCGTTCGCTTTCCAATCCCACGTTCAGAACGATCTCCACGTCACTGACCGAATCTTCACTTTCGCTCTCTTATTGAAAAAATGCGACGCATGCAAACCAACTTAATTTGCATAAATCTCTCTCTCTCTCTCTCTACGCCGCTGCCCGGATTTTCAAATAAAAACCTTATTTGACTTTCTGACGCCTTTCTCCTCCAACTCCTCTTTCTTTTTTGTCGTCAGCGAGCGTTTTTGGGTTCGCCCCACACACACAGCATACCAGACGCTGCCTCTTTGAACGGCGAACCCGACAAGTGTCTGCATTTACGTTAATCGAGGCGATAAAGGCTTACAAAATTATTCAAGTCTTTCACTGTGATGCGAGCTGAATAGAAAACGCTCGAAAGATATTTATGTTCGTCAATAGAATACAAAAGATTTTCATGATTATGGGAATGAAAAAAGAAAAAAATATTCACATCATTAAATAAACTATTAAAATATTAAATTATAAGAATTAAAAAGATCCAATTCCATTTGAAGTATTTAATAACTGAAGTGCAATGGATAGCTGTTTCTGTGGGTTTGAGGGTTGGAGACCATGGATGACTGCAAAGCACCAAAATATTGGCAGATAGTGACATGCATGATTATGATGATGATGATGAGAACCATTTGAAATATTTAACAGTGGTAAAGTGCAACGGATAGCTGTTTCTGTGTCCTTTTATTTATCTACCTCCCACAGCGGTAAGATGTGACACAAGGTCGGAAAGTGTGATTTGATAAGTCAACACCCTAGAGGAAGAGCACTTTGACCTTTAAAAATTGCCTGGGCAGCCCCGTCGGCATTCTCCCGCTAGGGGCGCCTCAGGCGATTAGCAAAAAACTAACCCCTTCTCAAAGGGTGAGAAGGCAAAGCTTGGGAGGGTGGACCTCCTAGAACTGCACAGGACAGACCCATAGTCCGGCGGAAATCAAGCCCCGAGGGCCAAGACAATACCGGTCTATGGGGTGCAGTATCCATCGGAACAGATACTACACTTTGATCTTGGCCAAAAGGCTGAGCCTATTGGTGGGTTTGAGGGTTAGAGACTATGGACGACTGGAAAGCACTGGAATATTGGAATCATGATGATTCGTGCCGGATTAAAAAATTCGGAAATCTTAACTGCAGCTTAGTGTTCTATGAAGAATACGTTGAAGGCCATGAAATGTGAGCTGGAGAATTGCAACGGAGATGTGGAAGCAGTGGCTAGCAGGAAGATCATAGCAGGTGTTCTGACTGTGTCCGCACAATGAAATTCGTTGAAACGCTGCCAAAAAAAAAAAAAAAGGGTGCGGCAAGATCCAGACATAGCAATGCGGACCTTGGTGAGAGAGATGAGCGTCAGAGTGGCAACTACGAAGTAACGGCTGAACAAGGATCTTCGATACAAGAGTCGTAAAGGTCAACTACTCACTACGAAGGCCCAAGAAAGCCGGCTTACAAAAAGTGAGACAACCAGTCAAGTCAGTGATGTTCTGGGGTTTTCTCAGGACCAGTTGTACAATGCGCAGAACAACAGGTGGCTACCCTATAATCCGGACAAAGTGTCACGCGTCATGAAGATCAAGTTCACTCGAACTGTGATGGGTTTTGAGAGTGTTTCCAGCGAAGGCCACGTCATGCCATCGTACATCTTCGAAAAGGGATTCAGACTCAATTTAGATGGCTATGTTGAGTGGCTGTCCACTGTTGTTAAACGTTGTGTGGAGAGGGTGGCTGTGGGACTCAGCTTCATGTCACACCTTCGAGAAAACCTAGAAGTGGTTGTCTAAGAACTTCCACGACCTCACTAATCCAGACATCTGTACCCCCCCCCCCCACCACCACCACTAAACTAGCCTGATTGCAACCAAGTGGACTATTATGTATGGGGCGCAGTTGAGAAAGACACCAAGCGTACCACCTGCAACACCAAGAACGAACTGATTGCCGATCAAACTGATGTTCAGGCATCTCTCAAAGGACATCACGAAGGCGTGTTCCAAGTTCAGGTCAGCCTGGAGGCCGTAGTAGGGTTCAAGACAGCTTCTTTGAATGAGTTGTATTCGGCAAAAGATCCTCAAAGAGATGCACTTTGAATTTTGAGAAACATCAATTATTAGCCAGGATATGACGTGTTTTATTTTCTTTCCAAAAAGTGTCGTCAAATTCTTTCCAAACACTCTGTAGAATGACATTCTGACCCATACCAGAGGATAAGAAGACGCGTTGAAAGATAAATAATGAAAATATTTATTTTTGTTGTGCAAACTGATAGGTATTAAATAAAATCAAACAAAAAAGTTATTAAGATGTTTGGTCAGGGTTAGGGTTAGGGTTTAGAGGTTAGGGTTAGGGTTAGTGTTTAGGGTTAGAGGTTAGGGTTTAGGGTTAGGTTTAGGGTAGAGTTAGGATTAGGTTTAGGGTTAGATATGATCCACATACATATTTTCATTTATTTAGCTCTCAACTATCTTATGGGTCCGAATGTTATTCCATGTCTTTTCAATTATAATTGGCTTAATATCATTCCAAAATCTTTGAAAATCAAACGTTTGTCAATAGGCCTCCAGTCGTACTGAAGTCGCCTATAGTATAGAATATCATGTCCAATCCCCTAGTATTTAAAAACAAAAAGATATACAAAGTTCAAACAAGTTTAATATGTTTAGATAAAAACAGGGGAAAATAGGTCGTGGAAGAGGGAGGTGAAATAAGTTCTAATTAAAATTAAGTATTTTTTACTTATTTAACATTTTATGCATTTGAAAGTTTGCATTAAAAAAAGGTTGAATTTTAAGGCAGTGAAGTTTGAAGAGACAACTCATCTAACCCTAACCCAGACAACTCATCTAGAATTTGGTTTTGAAATTGTTAAATAATATTGCATATAAGGCAGAAAGATTAAAAACCAAAATTCTTTTTTTTTTTTTTATGTGTCAGCAAACAACAGCGGCTAAAGTATTCTCCAAATTGGATTTTCGACAATCGAGATAAAATTCATTAGTGAGTTTATTAATTAGTTAAGAAAAATAAAGGGTGTAATATAGGGATGAGCAATGACAGTGAAATTTTTTTTATTTATTTATTTTTTTTTTAAAAACCAAAAAATGAATAACTTTGGATTGAAAAAGAAAAATCCACAAAAAATCAAAGAATTAATCGATCTTAGTGAAATTTTCAATATTTATTAAATAAATGAATGTTAATATAAAGTATTTATTTCATGAAAAATAAATGAATGTTAATATAAAGTATTTATTTCATGGAAAAATAAATGAATGTTAATATAAAGTATTTATTTCATAAAAAAAAACAAGCTATATATGTTTTTATTTCTCTTAAATTATTTACCCCCCCCCTCTTCATTTCAAGGGCGAAATACACCTTATACCCATAGTCGGATCTGAATGACCATCTTTACAAAGAAAACTTCTTTTTTTAATGATACGCGTTGATAGAAAATAATACTAAAAAATCAGAAAAAAAAACATGAATGAATAAAAATCAATAATTGAATATATCTATTCAAATATTGGCTCTTCAAAATAAAATGTGCAGCAGACACAACTTGCCGAAGGTGTGGACTGGGAGGGGAGACCGCTGACCACGTGTCAATAGACTGTCCTTGCATCCATTGCATCTTCCAAGCACCAGAGGTTCTCATCTCGGACCCTGGTCTCGTCTTAAAGATATGGGAACGATGGAATGTGATACCAGACCAACCTGACGTAACTCAGCCTGGAGCACCCAGCAACTAACCCGACTCATTATGCGTGTGCACTCATCCTCATCCTCCTCCTCCATCACAACAGCAGCAGCAGCCAACCCTTCTCCTCATCATGGTAGGTGGCAATGTGGTAGTGTCAGAGCGACCCGGCTAACTGGTGAAAATCCAGAAAGACGCAACATCAGGATCTGTCGTCCTCTGGTCACCTCTGCCTCTGTGTGTGGCAAGCAAGTACGTGTCAAGTGCGGAACCATAAATCCATGGTTTGCTTGTTTTGTTTTACGGCATATCAATCCTTTTCGGGTTATTTAATGTCGAATCCGGTCATTTTGGTAAAAGTTTTTATGCTTAAAGTTCTTTATATCTTCAAATATTTATTTATGGTGTTTCGTTCGGTTGTTTTGTAGAGGAAAATTGTTGTTTTTGTTTTTCACTTTGCAGAACGGGATTGACTTTTGCAAAAGGGAAAGGAAAAAAACAATAACATCAATGTTTGGTGCATTTTAGGTAAGGAAGCCAAGTCATAAATGCACGGAGTGAGGATAACAAAGTTGCTTCTGCGTATGTGCAACTTTCATTACTTTGGGTGTTCTAGGTCAAACCTTCCCCGCTTTTGTATGCAACCATTGGCCCTTGTTGTTCAAAATCCTGCAACCTTGCAAATATAACAAATAACTACGGCCAACGAGAAGGACTCCCTAGAGACCAGACAATCGTGAGGCATGATCCGCAGACGTTTGATTCCTTCGACCAAAACAACAGCAACATATGTTGAAGTCTGAAACTTTCTTGCCGTCGTCCACTGCCGATCGAGTCAAAAAGAGAAATAGAAATACTAGGTCTACAACCAACCTGTTTGCCACTGTGGATCCTATTTTTGCGCAGGATTGGTTGACTGCCTGTCGTGATCCACACACCTGCCAATGTATTGGAATAAACTTCATTTTCTTCTATTAAACCTTCACCTTTTTCATGCTGAAAAAACAAAGCAAATCAGACACAAAACCATGAATGATAAACAAATAACAATTGCCATGTCAAAGATTTGCGCAAAAACTTCTACAAATAGTGTTACTACTTACATACATACACATACACGCACACAAACAGGTAATAATATAAAATATACTCAGGTCCATATGTAATAATATAAAAATAAATTTATATAGTTCAGATCGATTCAACTAGGAATCACTTTTTAAACACAAAGATGAAGCTCAATATTAACATTCAAATGCAATAGAGCTATTGATAAATAAATGAAATATTAAATTCAAGGTTATATCATTCTAAGATTTAATGACAATTTCGAAACAATAACTTTTACACATGTTTCTGGAGAAGTATGAAGCAATTTTTCTAATTTTTTAATTTTTTTTTTTTTTAACCCAATTCGCCTCAAACAAGGCAAGTTGTAGATGTAAGGGGCTCCTGAGAATTAGAGTAAAAGTTTAAGGGGTCATCCTATAAAATAATGAAAAAGGAGCCTTCGGTTCGCGTTTTACTATGGTCGATTCATTTATTAATTTTATTTATATTGGAGGAAACCATTTTTATTTGAAGAAGAAGAAAAAAAAGACTTACCACATAAATACCGCCGTGTTGGCCGTGGTGGATTTTATTGTGCCGTACGATTGGGTTACTATTTGTTCGGATCTGAATCCCTGCTAAGGCGTTCCCTGCGGAAAAAGAGAAGGGTGAAAAATAAACTCCAATAAGAGATGCAGAAAAGTCCGAACAAATATAATTGTAAACTCTTTTCGACATCTAGAACAAGCTCCTCTCCTTTCACCACCAACGCTCAAGTCTTTGTTTTACCTCAGTTGGCATGAGGAAGCCCCTCCCTTTCACAATCATCTATGACTGACTTTTACTCTAAATCTGAAATGGAAAACTTACATCAAATCTGTTGCTAAGGTTGCTGGAAAAATGTTTGAATCATTCTATCGCACCAGAAAAATAGTTGAATCATTCTACCGCACCAGAAAAATAGTTGAATCATTCTATCGCACCAGAAAAATAGTTGAATCATTCTATCGCTCCAGAAAAACAGTTGAATCATTCTATCGCACCAGAAAAATAGTTGAATTATTCTATCGCACGAGAAAAATAGTTGAATCATTCTACCGCACGAGAAAAATGGTTGAATCATTCTACCGCACCAGAAAAATAGTTGAATCATCCTATCGCACCAGAAAAATAGTTGAATCATTCTATCGCACCAGAAAAATAGTTGAATCATTCTACCGCACCAGAAAAACAGTTGAATCATTCTATCGCACGAGAAAAATAGTTGAATCATTCTATCGCACGAGAAAAATAGTTGAATCATTCTATCGCACCAGAAAAATAGTTGAATCATTCTATCGCACCAGAAAAATAGTTGAATCATTCTATCGCACGAGAAAAATAGTTGAATCATTCTATCGCACGAGAAAAATAGTTGAATCATTCTATCGCACCAGAAAAATAGTTGAATCATTCTATCGCACCAGAAAAATAGTTGAATCATTCTATCGCACGAGAAAAATAGTTGAATCATTCTATCGCACGAGAAAAATAGTTGAATCATTCTATCGCACCAGAAAAATAGTTGAATCATTCTATCGCACCAGAAAAATAGTTGAATCATTCTATCGCACCAGAAAAATAGTTGAATCATTCTATCGCACCAGAAAAATAGTTGAATCATTCTATCGCACGAGAAAAATAGTTGAATCATTCTACCGCACGAGTAAAATGGTTGAATCATTCTACCGCACGAGAAAAATGGTTGAATCATTCTACCGCACGAGAAAAATAGTTGAATCATTCTACCGCACGAGAAAAATAGTTGAATCATTCTACAGCACCAGAAAAATAGTTGAATCATTCTATCGCACCAGAAAAATAGTTGAATCATTCTACCGCACCAGAAAAATGGTTGAATCATTCTACCGCACGAGAAAAATAGTTGAATCATTCTACCGCACGAGAAAAACAGTTGAATCATTCTACCGCACCAGAAAAATAGTTGAATCATCCTATCGCACCAGAAAAATAGTTGAATCATTCTATCGCACCAGAAAAATAGTTGAATCATTCTATCGCACCAGAAAAATAGTTGAATCATTCTATCGCACCAGAAAAATAGTTGAATCATTCTATCGCTCCAGAAAAATAGTTTAATCATTCTACCGCACCAGAAAAGTAGTTGAATCATTCTATCGCACCAGAAAAATAGTTGAATCATTCTATCGCTCCAGAAAAATAGTTGAATCATTCTATCGCACCAGAAAAGTAGTTGAATCATTCTATCGCACCAGAAAAACAGTTGAATCATTCTACCGCACCAGAAATACCGAATTCCTGATACAATGGACTGAGAAACTGGAGTAGAGTTATACCAAAAGCTCATAAAAATTTTCTTTTAAAAATATTACTTGATGTCTCGTTGCTAAATACTCAGCATTATATGGTGAGGATCAAGGGTAAGTGGAGCAATCCAGGAAAAGGAGTGGTGCCCTCCCCTACATCTCAGTGGTGTATATTGATCCTCATAACCTCAGAGCCTGGAGAGGAAGACTTCAATTAAGACTAATGAGGACTAATCAAAGGCCTGTTGATGATGATGATGATGATGATGATGATGATGATGATGATGATGATGAATCCTCTACCTGTACACGAGTCAGACACTTCCTAAGATGGGGAGGTACTGCTCCCACATAAGGGGAGGTGCTGCTCAGAGAACCCTTTCCTGCCTTGACCGAGTACAAAAGCGACTTCGCAATCTAGTGCGGATGATCTCTTCTCTTCCCTGCAGCCCCTTTCTCACAGAAGAGACATTGTTAGTCTTTCTGTACTCTATCATTATTTCCATGGAAGATGCTAAACTGAGCTCCAATCTCCGGTTCTTCCCCGTAAAAGTCTTCACAGCAAGTAGAGTAGTCTAAAAGTTGGTTGTACAACTAATCTAAAAAAAAAAAAGGAACCCCCTTCATCGTCCGCAAAAAACAAATTTTTCTAAACCGGTTGCTCATAATTATCATTTCCAATTTAACGTCTGTTTGAAATGCTATCATTTAAAACATACGTTAAATCGGATATACAAATGGCTTTGCTTTTCAGAGGAAAATTTTATGGACTGTGAAATTTGTTCTATAGATAATCAAAAAAAAAGAAAGAAAATTGCACAAACTTGCAATATTTTATGCAAAAAGCATCAGTCATGTCTGAATATTCCTTTTCTACGAGAGGACTTAGAACTGTTGAAGCACAACACATACAGCTGACGGTGAACAAGGATTCTCTAATCAGAAACTCATTCTCACCCCTCACTGGAACCAGCCGGTATGAGAATATCAAGAGGAGCTTCTTAGAATCAACCTGGTTCCCAAAAGGTCAGAGTTATCTTCTGAAGAGAATTTATACAGATACATTTTTTATCTTTTCTTGAAAGAATTTTTTCTAAGATCTTTCTTCATCTTCTTGGCCTTTTGGCTAAGATCAAAGTGTAGTATCTGTTCCGATGGATACTGCACCCCATAGACTGGTATTGTCTTGGCCTTCGAGGCTTGATTTACGCCGGTCTACGGGTCTGTCCTGTGCAGTTCTAGGAGGTCCACTCTCCCAGGCTTCGCCTCCCCTCTTTGGGGAGGAGTAAGTTTATTGCTTACTGCCTGAGGCGCCCCTACCGGGGAATGCCGACAGGGCTGCCCAGGCAATTTTTAAACCCCACTTTCCCGACCCGACCTTGGGTCACATCTTACTTGTGGGAGTAAGATAAAAACTGGCCTTGTGTCTAAATCCTGGAGAGGAGTAAATCAATACTCACTTTGTTATGTATCGTATCATCCCCCCATAAATGGGGGCCCCTGTTTTTAATTGTAACAGGGACCCATGCTATTATGAAACATTTTAAAATGACCACCTAAAAATAAAAATCAGTTAGGTAGATAACTCATTTTAAATTGAAGAATACAACAGAAGTTATCTACCTTAAGTCTAAAAATATGCAAACAAATAAAAATTAAAAACCAAAGTGACTTCACTGAATCCTGGGCAACACGGGGTAGGTATAGCTACTAATAAATGAACTGCAATTTGTGGCTGAAAAGAAATTTGAAAGAACAGTCGAAACTCACCATAAATATCATTATATTCTATTAAACCTCTTCCCTCTCCAAATATGTAGACACCGCCTTGATGACCATTGAAGATTTCATTTTTTCTGTAAAAAAAAAAAAAAAAAGACAGAAAGAAATGAATAAAAAAGAAAAATGAAAAAAAAAAAAAAAGAATGTGATAAAAATAAATCATTACAAATCTTATTTAATTTGAAGGAGACTATTAAATAAAAAGGAAGTTTGGGGTTAGGGTTGTTCTTTACTCCTTCAAAATAACAACTTAGAATTATTCCGCTCTCTGATGCTACATCGTAACACCCTAGGCAAATAGTTAATCAGAGGTATTAAAAAAGGCAAACAGCAAATAAAATCCTATGACCACTTCTCGTGTATCTGCTGTTTCTCTGCGTGACTTTCACATTATTTTACTTTTATTTACTATTTAATCGAATATTTATTAAAATGAAAAATGCAATTTAAAAAAAATCCTATTTAAACAAATAAATTACAAAATTAAATTCACCACAATGCATTTATGTTTCTTCGTTCATTTTAATCTTAATAGTTGGGGGGAAAAAAAGAATGAATCACTTTGTGACCAATCAAAATTTGGAATAAAATAAAAATGGAAGAATTTAAACTGATGAATAGAAAATCATTTAAACTGGTTTTAAAATTCCTGGCAAATCCTCATTTAATTGAAAGATTTACAATTTTGGAAACTTTTTACATCCAATCATTTTATAAATAGAAAAGATTAAAACAACGTTTATACCTTAGCAACAATGAGTTATAGTTTGATAAGAATTTGGTTCAATTAATAATTTATTGACCGAACAATACTATAACAATTAACTTGAACTTTCAAATTGAACTTAACAAAAATTAATTTATTACAATTTTATTCAATTAATAATTTATTGACTAAACGATACAATAAGTGAATTTAAATCTTAAAATACTCTTTTTTTTAAATAAAAAAAAATCAGTAAAAAAAAAAAAAAAAAAATCAGGATAGTTAAAAAAAAAAAAAAAAAAATCAGGATAGTTAAAAAAAAAAAAAAAAAAAATTAAAGTTTTAGTAATATAAAGATTATAATTATCAACTGAATATAAAATATGGCCGATATAAAATTAATTTAAAAAAAAAACTGCTTACCTAATTGAAGGATCACTATTTGAAGTGATCCAAACGCCAGCAAAATTGTTGGAATGAATACGATTTTCAAGAAACTGTCCCCGGCCATTCTCATGTACGTATATGCCGCCCGTTTGGCCATGATGAATTTCACACCGCATAACAGTTGGGTTGGCCCCAGCTTTCACTTCAAAACCAGCAATACGGTTGTTATGGATATCGTTACTCTCAAAGAAGCCCTTAAAATGAAACGAGAAGAAAAACAATTATCAGATGGAAATTCAGTTTGATGTTAGACCGACAGCAGAAAAAATTCTTTGTGTTGCGGGTAAAGATTTTATCAGGACGAACAAGAGTTAGAACCTCAGTCGACAACCTTCCATGGAAATAATGAGAGTAGAGAAAGACTAGAAATGGGACCTTGGCCTTCTGGCTAAGATTAAAGTGTAGTATCTGTTCTGATACACCACTTTACCTATTCTGTCCTCGGTCAGTGAAGGAGAAATCGTTTTGACTAAGGTCATTTTAATTTTTTGTCCCAATCAAAAGTGCTTCTTTTCGGGGAGCCAGATTTTCCATACATTAAAAATCGACCTTGCGCCTAACTCTGCCCTCGTCAAGTAAATAGGGACTAGCAACGTTTCTTCTGTGAGAAAGGGGTTGTAGAGAACAGAAGAGATCAGCCCCCCCCCCCCTCACTAGATTGCTAAATCAATTTTTGTATTTCTTTAAGGAGAGAAAGAGTGCTCTGAGCAGCATCCTCGGATGTGTCAGCAGTACTCCATGTTAGGATGCAGAGGATTGCATCAGGAGTCGGGTACTTTCTGGAGTGGTAATCTGATTAACTTTTTTGCTTTTTATTTAATAAACTCTTTTCAAACAAATGCCAATATAATTCATATTTTCCTCCAACTCATAATAATTCCAATCAGTCGTCATTAAAAAAAATAATAATTTTTTTTTTTTTTTTATTAAATGATGGGTCACCATGTATCGAGGCCTGAAGGACCACTCTGGGATAATGGTAAAAGAGATCGTCGGTTGGACAATGATCGCTGCCACAAGAGAACCGGAAACAATGAGCGGGTTAGAGTAGAAGGCTAATAAGAGGAATTCAAAAGGACGGTTCAACAAGTATTTGTTTACATTAGACTTGAAGACGACTATACTAGTCGGTTGGGAAACAGACTCGCCCAATTTTGTTCCACGGATGGGATGTTCTAAAAAAGAAACTTTGTTCATGAAAAATCTGTTTGATTTCTGGTAAAGAGAGAGAGAGAGAGAGAGAGATAGAAAGAGAAAGAGAGAGATAGAAAGAGAAAGAGAGAGATAGAAAGAGAAAGAGAGAGATAGAAAGAGAGAGAGAGAGATAGAAAGAGAGAGAGAGATAGAAAGAGAGAGAGAGAGATAGAAAGAGAAAGAGAGAGATAGGAAGAGAAAGAGAGAGATAGAAAGAGAGAGAGAGAGAGATAGAAAGAGATAAAGAGATAGAAAGAGAGAGATAGAAAGAGAGAGATAGAAAGAGATAAAGAGATAGAAAGAGAGAGATAGAAAGAGATAAAGAGATAGAAAGAGAGAGATAAAAAAAGATAGAAAGAGAGAGAGAGAGAAAGAGAGAGAGGTAGAGAGAGAGAGAGAGAGAAAGAGAGAGAGAGAGGTAGAGAGAGAGAGAGAAAGAGAGAGAGAGAGAGAGGTAGAGAGAGAGAGGTAGAGAGTGAGGGAGAGGTAGAGAGAGAGAGAGAAAGAGAGAGAGAGGTAGAGAGAGAGAGAGAGAGGGGTAGAGAGAGTGAGGTAGAGAGAGAGAGGTAGAGAGAGAGGGGGAGGTAGAGAGTGAGAGAGAGAGAGGGTAGTCATTAGTTCCCAGGAAATGCCGGGTGTGATTTGAGGGGTTTAAAGAAAATAAATTTACTGAAATTTATTTCAATTAGTGTCACTTGATTTCTGTCAATATCACATACATTCTTGGGTCCCACTCGAAAAATTGATTATCATAAAATGTAAAAAAATAAGAATAAAAAATGTAATTTGGATGAGTGTTAGTAGATGTTGAACAAACGAGGTAGCAGGTTCAGTTGGCAGGGGAAGGCCAAGGAAAACATGGGAGGAAGTGATAAAGATGGACTTTAGAGAAAGACTTGCTCAGAGATAGGTTAGTTTGGAAGTCAATTTCTTAAAGCCGTACAACACATGCCATCATGTAAAACAAACATTAAACCGAACATGATGATGATGATATTCTTTAAACGAACTAAAAAAAAAAAAGAAAAAAAAAAAAAGAAAAAAAAAAAAGAAATTGCCTTACCAATCCATTATCAAAGGTGAATATACCAACATCTCTGCCGTGGTGGATGTGATTTCGTCTCATTACTGGATTGGCGTGATTTTTTACCCAGATCCCTGCCAAAGCATTTCCACAAATTTCATTATCTTCATATGTGCCCTGGACATCGACAAAAAATAAGCCATTACATTAACAGACCATTGCATTGATGCCAAAATAACAAACATTTATACATAGATTAAATCATTGCCTACATAAAAAAAACAAAAAAACAAAAAAACTAAATTTCAAACCTGATTCAGATCCACTCTCAGCAACCCCCAACCAATGAGTGGTTGAGGCAGTGGCAAAATCAGAGCTATACCTTTTGGAACTAGAGTTCATGGCAGCCTCATGCGCGTCGGACAGGTCCGTCAACAACAGGATCCATTGTCCTCTCGTTGTCTCGGACGCAAACAGCGACATCAACTAGAGAAAAATCAGTTGAGATGAAAAAAAAAAAAAAAAAAAAAAAAAAAAAAAAGAACGTAGCCGTGCTCACCTGTGCATGATCCGTGACATAAAGTCCGACATTTTCGCAGTCTTTAATAATGCAATGTTTGAGATGAGGGTCCGCACCCATGCCAGACACACAAACAGCAGCACCAACTAGAGAAGAGGGGAAAGGGTTTCGAAACAGATTTACATCTACTTGCAAATTTCTCACTTAATGAAAAACAAACACCAAATAACAATAATAAACTAAACATTTATAAATTATAAAATAAACGTCTGAGCTGTAAAAAAAAAAAAAAAATGACCGCAAAATTTTTATAGTGATATGCGTCTAAAATGTCGGCAACTTATATGTAGATGTACGTACTATTAAGTACCGTACATTAAGATGGATATCAAACCGATAGAAAAAGAGGGTGTATATTTATATGATTATTTGAAGGAGTTTAAAACATAAAATTAAATTTTAGACAAAATGGAATGTTTAGTATATGGAATAACGGATAAGCATGATAACAGACTAGTAGAAATAAGAACACAGATACATATCTAAAGCCAACCGATAGTTTGCTTGTGTCAAACGACCGTAATCTTTAGTTTAGACGGGCTTTACTAAAAAGAAATGAATATCGGTTAGCTTTCGTAATGTGTTTGTTATTTCCACTATTCCATCACACTTTTTGGTGCTTGTGCTGATGAGCGGCCGTACGAAAAAATTATTTTTTTATAAAAACAATATTATATACTTATTCAGCATTATATTCTTACTCACTGTACAAAAAAGTAGAAAAAGTTATCCACTAGAACTTTAATTATAAGTATTTTTTCATTCTGCGTATCATAACAGCGATTCGTTCAGTAAGTGTTCATCTTTTTTCTTAAAAATAATTCAAGGCAGATAATTTGTAATCATGCCATAATCATAATCATGCAATTAAAAAAAAACAACTAAATATATAAAAATTAAATTTATTCCAATAAAACAAAATGAAAGTCAATAAACGAAATTAAATTAATTTATTGCATTATAACGAAATGTTTTATTGGAATAAATTTAATTTTTATATATTTAGTTGTTTTTTTTTAATTGCATGATTATCTCCCTTGCGAGTTATCTGCCCTTGAATAATTTTTAAGAAAAAAGATGAACACTTACTGAACGAATCGCTGTTATGATACGAAGAATGGAAAAATACTTGTAATTAAACTTCTAGTGGATAATTTCTTCTACTTTTTTGTACAGTGAGTAAGAATATAACGCTGAATAAGTATATGATATTGTTTTTATAAAAAAATAATTTTTTCGTACGGCCGCTCATCAGCACAAGCACCCACTTGTTTTATATAATTACATTAGTAAAAAAAAACAAAAAACTTGTTAACTGATAATAAAATGTAAAAATTTGTACTTTCAAACAACCAAATAATTTGAGGGTTGAGGACATGCATTGAATAGAGAGAAATGATATGAGAATGATACAATGGATGGGTAATGCAAGTCTTAAGACAGGCTTAGATCTGATGACCTCAGAGGAAGATTCAATCTGAACAGTATAGAGAAAAGTGTGCAGAAAAAGAGACTTCGACAGTATGGCCATGTTGAAAGAATGGACGAGTTCTTTGGGTTAGTAAATGTAAAACAGTTGAGATAACAGGTTCAGTTTACAGGGGAAGGCGAAGGAAAACTGCTCTTTCTCTCGAGTCCATTTTTAGCATCAGTTCCTTCCATGTTTTCTTTGGCCTTCCCTTGCCAACTGACACGACTACCTTAACTGTTCTACATCTATTAACCCAAGCACTTCTTGGTCGGTGAAGGAGAAATCCTTGTAGACTGAGGTAATTTTAATTTTTGTCACAATCCAAAGTGTCCCTTTTGGGGAGCTGGATGTTCCTCACATTAAAAACTGACCTTGTGTCTAATTCTGCCCTTGTGGGGAAGCAAGTAAATAGGGACCCTGTGTACATAAAAATGTCCATTTGATACTGGGGGAGGGGGGGGGGTCTTTGTAAACAAAATCTCCACTTATTGTTTTGAAATGCTGAAATTTCACGCAAACGCGACCATCGAGACTAAACAAGTCGGTTTAAATAGTATCGATGGGTTAAGCTGTCTAGGATTTTCAATCCATACAAAATCACATTAAATCTGTACATTTCAAAATTCTGAGATTTCCTGCACTAACAGTGAGATTAAAATGCTCCTTTCATATTCACACAACAGAAGCAAACATCGTTCTAATATACTGCTTAGATATATACAATCTACTTTTTAAAAAAAACTGATTGATTTGCGAAAGGACATTTTATTAATTAACTATTTTTTTAATTGTTTTTAAATTCAGTGATTGTTTTGATAATTAATGTTTCAATCTTTTGTTAATAATTTTTAGAAAAAAAGCGATTTTATTTCAGATACACTTAAAAAAAAATAATTAAAAAAAAATCTTATTTAAAAAGTTATCCTTAGCAAATGGTCATGTATTAAAATATTGAAATTTTCAGAACCTATTTAGCTCTTCACCCAACCCACCCATAAGTCCTCGAAATAAATAACTTTTTAAAAATCCTATTAAAAAAAATAATTTACTGACAAAATTCAATCCACCATAGGTAAGGTATTTAAACAGTTCGATACTACGCTTAAAGTTAATTTTAAAGGATTTTTTTTAATCAACCAAAAAACTCCCGGGCAAGAGCGGGTCGGAACAGCTAGTAAAACCTAAGAAAGAGTCAAAATAACTTACCCACTGAGGTACTCTTAATTCGACAATGGTCGATGGTCGGTGAACAATTGTCTTGGACTTCAAGTGCGTAATGTTTATGATGAGGAACAGATGAGCCGCTATCAGGAGAAAACTGCGGAGAAGAGGATCGTCGTGTTAACCTTTTGAAATATTGTCAAATCAGACATCAGAAAAAATTTCATGACAATTTACGAAATACTCAGCAATACTGCAGACGACAAAAAAAGATTTTAATTAGTTTGAAAAGTCACACATTGGAAACGTCGCTGGAATGGCAATAATAAAGAGAATATTTTTTATAACATATTTAGAAAACCTGCACAACGCAAATTATTTGTTTTTAAAAATAAATTATTTATTTACTTTAAAAACATTTTTTTTTCTTTTTTAACTTGAGTACTTTCGGTAATATATACCATCGTCAGAAGTATAAGCATATTTTTTTCTTTTTCTTCTTTTTTCTTCCTGACTGAGACATAGTTATCGCAGTCAAGTTGAAATTCGTCTTGATGTTACTGGCGAAAATGTTGATATGGCTGTGTGTACCACAAGGTTACGTGGAAAGGGTATTTTGAAAAGTCACACATTGGAAACGTCGCTGGAATGGCAATAAGAGAATATTTTTAAAAACAAATAATTTGTGTTGTGCAGGTTTTCTAAATATTTTATAAAAAATATTCTCTTTATTATTAGATTTTAATTAGTTTAAATAAAACCAAAAAATGATAACACGTTTCGGAATTTTTGAAATGAGGATTGATTATTCGAATTATTCAGACTATTAATCTCATCTCGGTTGTTATTTTTATGTTTCGGCTGATATAACCTCCGACCTTCGTCAGGTTCATCTTTTCGAATTTGTGAATCTTCGAATCATTCAAACTACGGTTCTTATTTTGGATGTTATTCTCATGACATTTCGGTCGATGTAACCTCCGACCTTCTTCAGGTGAGTCTTGTCGAGCTCGGGAATCTGTACGGAATTTCAAATGGAACCCTTTATTTAATCCACGAGGGTAGATTGCTCTCGTTCCGTCAGCCATGACAGTAGAAGTCTGAAGTAATTCCTAATTATATTTTTAGTATTGCCAACACTGAGAATCGAACTTCAACCTCCAGAAGACTGTCACTTAACACTTATCTCCGTTGTGCCACGGATCCTTGGAAATCTGTCAAACTATGGAATTTTGAATTGAAACCTTTATTTAATCGATGGGAGTAGATTGTTCTCACTCCATCAGCACAGTCATCTACAAATGCTACGGATGTGAGTAGGTCCTCGTAGTACAGGCCGATACCTGTGCACACACTTGCGCTCAATTCTAGCAGAAGAGAGTTCTTTGTCATGCCTTGCTGAGTACGCATGCTCTGTTTGAGAGATCAACCCATATCAATAAACTAGACCCAGCATTGAACAACACCGGCAGCTTGATCAACGATTGCCTGAAGCCTACCAACCTAAACAATCTGCATCTCGTTGCAGGCATCGACCCTGCGGATGCGAAACAAAAAGTTGCCAGACGAGCAGAGATCACAAAGACTACCAGTGATGAATGTCATCTCCTTCATGGACGTGAACCAACGGTCCAACGACTCGAGTGAAGAAGTTTCCTCAATCATGTCCAGCCCCTAACAACATGTCAAGAAGAAACCAAACTGCAACTATGGGCCAAAGGACTAAAGAATAAACCCTAACCTGCTACTAACATGAGAATCGCTCTTCTGAAGCCGCTCCTCGTAGCTCAGAAACATTGTGTGTCCAGTGAGGAAGGCTCAACCGCTTGAGAACATGAATGGGGAGATCAAAAACTATCAGATGATTCGACCATCTATGCAGTTTGAACAATCTTGCAGAGTTCAATGATAATAAAAAGAACTGCGTGAAGAGTTGGGAAGCTGGCGTATCAAAGATATGAAAAGAAGAAGAAGAAGAATGCCTCGCGCCATAGGATATGTCTTCCAGTCTTTGTTGGTGGGAGAGGTATAATTTCTTTGAGGGTCGAGACAACGCTGGCCTACTAATGATCTAATTTCAGTGGTTATTTAGACAAAGGATTTAGCGGGGCAGTCTGCTTTCAAATCCTATCATATACAAATTACAGAATAAAAAGGAAAAAAGAAAAAAAGAAAAAAGAAAAAAAGAAAAAAGAAAAAAGGAAGAAAAAGGAAGAAAAAGGAAAAAAGAAAAAAAAGGAAAAAAGAAAAAAAAGGAAGAAAGAAAAAAAAAGGAAAAAAAAAAAAGGAAGAAAGAAAAATGAAAAAAAAAAGAAACAGAAAAGAACAGAAAAAGAAAAAGAATGGAGTCCTTTAGTTGGCTGAACTCACTTTAATTGTCATATATCCAATATAAGCTTCTTTTGCACCTTCTGAAAATACCACTGTAGATTTGGCTTGACGTTCAATAATAACATGATCTATCACATTCCCAGGAGCTGCAGAAAAAATAAAAAATAAATTTAAAAAAATTTAAAAAATGGAAGAATTCTTCAATATAAAACTAAGTTTTGGAAAAATAATCCGGATATCTTTTTGCAAATTAAATGAAAGGTCACCGATTATTAAATGCCAAACAATTATTACTTGTAAAGATATTGAAATATGCTATACGAGCTGTATTTGCCCGACAGATTTTTATTTTCATTTTGCTTTATATATATATATATATATATATATAACTATGCATTCTTTTTTAACAATTTATTACAAAAAAAAAAACAGATTTCAATTTAATTATTCTGATGTTGTTTGGCGATGAAATCATGAATTGAACCAAATTACTACAAAACTGTAACTAATGTTTGTTAAGATAAAAATGTGGTCTTAATTTCTTTGAATCACAGATTATCTAGATAAAGGATCCTCCCCTCTCTTTGGGTTGATGAATGCGAAATCATTTCTAGTGACGTCATCCACATGCACGGTTATCCCCACTTAAAATTTTTTTTTTTTTATCATAGTTCACCCCAAACAAGGCAGGATGCCACTGTAGACGTAAGGGGCTACTGAGAGTTAGGGTGCAAGTTTTGGGGGTCATCCTAAATTGTGAGCTGTGCAACGAGATGTCTGTTTACATTAGTTTTTAATTTCTGCATGTCAGTAGAGTTGGAGAAACAGGGAGCAGGGAGTGAGTTTCAGAGGTCGGCAGCACGAGGAAAGAAATTATTGGAGTAGAAGGCTCTCTTGCATCTGGGAACCTCCACAGTGAATGGATGGGACTTAGCTGATTGTCGGGTCTGCTTAGTATATTTACATCAAGGGGGCACCAGGGCAGCAAGTTCATCAGAGCACAATCCATTGAAGTACTTGTAAAACAGGCACAAGGATGCAATATTGCAGCAATGGGACAGGGGCTGGAGCTTGGTGGATAGTGAGGGACCTATTAAGTTGGCGACTCTTTTTTGGACCTAGTCTAAGAGAGAGAGATAAGTGGATGATGCACCAGCCCAGATGTGGCAACAATACTCCATGCATGGGCGGATGGTAGCTTTGTAGAGATATAGGATAATGTCAGGTGTTAGAAGTTTACTAGCACGGTAGAGGGAGCCCACCTTTGCAGCAGCCTTGGCAATGTCTTCTATGTATTTGTTCCAATTCATGTTACCTGTGAATGTTAGGCCGAGGAGTTTGAACGTTGGACTCTCGGGTAGGGTGTTATTTGCCATGGCAATCGGTGGTAGAAGAGTTTCTTGTAGTTGTTGAAGGAAAGGAGCTTTGTCTTAGCAGCATTAAATAATGCCATCCATTTATGACCCCATTCCACTACAGACTGGGGAGCACTTTCTAAGGATTAAGCCATTGCCTCAGATATGTGCGCGGCCATCTTGGACACAATGTCATAAGGGAGGTCGTTTATGAAAATCCGGAACAATAAAGGTTCAAGGATTGATCCCTGGGATACACCAGCATTTTTTGTCATGTTTGGATGAGTTGTTAAAGGAAAGGAGCTTTGTTTTAGCAGCATTAAATGTTATCATCCATTTATGACCCCCATCCACTACAGCCTGGAGGTCATTTTCTAAGGATTTAGCCATTGCCTCGGAGATGTGCGCGTTCGTTTTGCTCACATGATGAAAGTAGAGCGTTGTGTCGTCAGCAAATATACCCATCTCAGACTCAATTTCATCAGGGAAGTCGTTTATGAAAATCAGGAATAGTAGAGGTCCAATGATGGATTCCTGGGGTACACCAGCATTTATGTCATGTTGCTTGGATGAACGGCCATTGAGGATAACCTGGATCTTTCTTTTGGTGAGGAAGGATCTAATTATATTTCTGTTTTAATCGATGATGTCACAAAACGATGACATCATCCACTCTGCATAGGAACAAATAAACAAACACGAAAGATTCACAGTTTTAGTTGTAGATAGATTTGATTAAAATGATGACGATTTAGCAACACGAATAACCTTAAGCTTCGGAATTTTTGAGATAAGGATTAATAATTTGGATTATTCGGACTACAATTTTCATCTTGGTTGTTACATTCACACCGTTTCGGCCAACGTAACTTCCAACCTTCTACAGGTGCATTTTTTTTTTCGAACTTAGGAATCTTGATGTTGAACTCGGAAACTAATACAGAATTTTGAACTGAACGCATTATTTGATCCATGGGGCTAGATTGTTCTTGTTCTGTCACTTAAAATTGATTGCTTATCGACAGTTTAAACCATTAATCAGATAAATTAATACTTCTAGTCATGGTTGATGGAATGAGAACAATCTACCCCCATGAAGTAAATAAAGAGTTCAGTTCAAAATTCCGTTCGAGTTCCTTAATTCAACTATTAGATTCCCAAGTTCGAAAAACTGCGCCTTTTCAGACTTGGGTATCTTCTACTCAAACTCAGGAACCTATATGGAATTTCAGAACTGAAGCCCCTTATAAAGGGTCCATCGTTAAAGCGTCATTCAGAGTCAAGATAATCTGATAAAAGATTGTGCATAGGCGATAAATATTGTTTCCTGTTGTTTTTGTTAAATATGAGTAAATGAAGAACCAGTTAGAGTTAAATTCAATTAGTTCTACGCATTTAAGCTTAAGACGAACACACTTGGAACATGCAAGTAATCGCTAGCAGAAAAAAATGGAGTCTTTGCAGAACCGGAAGTAACAGAAGTAATGGTTTACGAAGACGCCATTTTTTTATACTAGTGATTATTTACACGTTTCAAGTGTGTTCGTCTTAAGCTTACATGCGTAAAACTAATTAAATTCCATGATAAATGCCAGTATACTGAAATCATATGTCCTTAATAGGGTTAAGATGAAAATTCATATACACTAAATGTACAAAAGCAAGGAAATTCCCAAATTTTTACACTTTTATTGTCATTAAGGGTATGACTACATATCAACCAAACCATTTCATTATCACACCACTACAGTATAAATCTCTATGCATGAGTGGATGAAGTGTGTGAGGTGCGCTGAAGAAAAATTCCTACCTGTAAAATACATAGTCCTGTTGTGCTCGCATACCCTTAATGACAATAAAAGTGTAAAAATTTGGGAATTTCCTTGCTTTTGTACATTTAGTGTATATGAATTTTCATCTTAACCCTATTAAGGGCATATGATTTCAGTAAACTGGCATTTATCATGGAATGTTGCTACTTTTGTAAAGGCTATGCCTCAATACAATGGTCATTTTTAAGGTTTATTGGAATTTTCTGGAAAACTAAGGTATATGGTAAACTGAAATTAAAATGCCATCAACTAGACCCTAGAAACTCTATCTCTGCCAAAAATCAGCTGAATCCATCAAATAGTTGATGAGATACAGGGTGGCACATATGTATGTACATACACACAGATAACATGATTTCATGGTTGAACTTTCTGGATCTCTGGGTTGCCTTGACTAATGATGCTGAAATTCTACACACTTATAGAACCTATCAAATAAAAATTTTGTGCAAAGTTTTAATTAATTTGGTTTATTGGTTTTTGAGTTATGATCGATCAAAGAAATGAAATTTCCAGCATAGGCCGTTTTTGAAGTCTATTAAGGGATAGAGCGCTCTCGCGTCTCCCTTGATTTAACTCAAAATGGTTCCTCATTTACTAATATTTAACAAAAACAACAGGAAACAATATTTATCACCTATACGCAATTTTTTTATCGCATTATGTTCTTGACTCTAAACTGGCGCTACCAGATCAGGCTTTCTGAAGTTATTGACTTCCTGACTCAAAATGCACCAAACATTGATGTATTATTGTTTTTTTTTTAATTTTTCTTTGCAAAACTTAATCATGTTCTGAAAAATCCAAAACAAAAAACAACAATTTCCCTTCCTTCCCATCCTTTCACTCAACCAAACACCATGAACAAATATTTGAACATGTGAGGAACTTCAAGCATGGAAACTTTCACCAAAATGACCGGATTTGGCATTAAATCACCCGAAATGGGTTGATATGCCGTAAAACAAAACAACCACCCAATCTTGACTCTAAACTACGCTTTAACCGAGGTCCATTTCAAAATTTTGTATAGGTTCCGTAAGTTTGACAAAAAATTCCCAATTTTATATTTAGAAATGTTTGAAAGGAGAACTGATAAATTGTTTTCTTTGATCCAAATTACTTAAGAATTCAATCCAGTCGTGACTGACGGAAGAAGAACAATCTACCCTTTTCGATTAAATAAAGTTCAGTTCGAAATTCGGTACAGATTCCTGAGTTTAACAAGACACACCTGAAGAAATTTGGAAGTTACATCGGCCGAAACGTTGTGAGAATAACATCCAAAATGAGAATGGTAGTCCGAATGATTCAAATGATCCAAATTATCAATCATCTCAAAAATTCCGAAAGAAATATAAAATTGAAAAAAAATATTCATCAAATAATCAGAAAGAGAAAGATTCAGAGAAAAAAAAAAAAAATGGCCGATTACTTACCAGCTCCAATCACAGATATATTGCTTTCAATAGCAAGGTATTCTCCCTGGTAAAGGCCAGAGTGAAGAAATATCAAAGGGATCACTTGGTCAACATAGGAAAAGGCTTTCTCAATCGTATCCACACACTAGAAAGAAAAAGGTTGCAAGTTCAACTTACAAAAGACAAAATTTCGTTAATACGACTACGTTTGGTTTTGGTTTCCTCTCACAGGAAAGGATTTGAAACTTTAATAAAAAAAATTAAAAACTAAATAAAATGTTTGATTGAAATTATAAACAAAACCCATTTACAATTATTTTTTAAAATGATTCTTTCAAGAATTAAGAAACGGAATCAATTAAAGAAACATCTTAAAAGAATACATCAAAATATTTATTGCTCAATTAGCAAACAAAATAATAAAACTCATTCTTGTATAAATGGAACTTGGAACTTTTACTTGTAACGACTGTCACCGTGTCGGGTTGAACCGGATTTATTCCGAATAAGTACAGCATCTCGGACAATCACAGCCCACTTTTGCCGATTCTGTGTTAGGTCACAAAATATTGCTAGCCAATCCTAATTCAATAGTCAACCACTAACTACTTATAGAACTTGATAGTACTACTAGGCAGTCTGATTTTTGCCGTCCATGTCTTCAATTGCCCATCAGCACATTTGTGCTAACCAGGTAGAGAAGGAAACAGAAGGACCGTGTGGATGACCTCTCCCTCAGAGCTGCATGCCCACACCATCCTAGACAGTGTTCTAGAAAGACGGACAGCAAGGGTCAGCGATTCAGTTGTCAGGGACAGTACAGAATGCAACGAAGGCAGTTGTTGTCATATTAATGGCGTTACATAAATGAACAAGCATTACATTCTATGCCAACTAAACGTGTCAGGCGTGGAACTGCAAATCAAAGGAGTGAAAGTGGCAACGTTGCTTCTGCATCATTTCTTTGTGTGTTCTGGGCCAAACCTTCCCCGACTTTGCATGCAACCGTTGAACCTTACAGCTCTTGGTGTTAGAGATAAAAATCTGAAATCCTGTCGGTTAACGAATAGCTGTTATCAATGAGGAGAACTTCGTGTAGAGCAGATAATCATGAGGCACAATCTTTGTGAGCAGAAGTCTGACTTGCTGCACAAACATGCACGCATGCACATTTGATGAGTTGTTGTGCACAACAAGTTCATTATATTTGTTTATTTGTCGCTTATCTTATTCTTATGAGTAATGCAGCCATACAAGGTTAGGTGACTCAGCTGGGTTTAATAACGAGACAAAATAAACTTATACAATTATTGTTTAATTAACATTTTCTAAAGAAAAATAAACTTATACAATTATTGTTTAATTAACATTTTCTAAAAAAAAATTAACTTATACAATTATTGTTTAATTAACATTTTCTAACAAAAAAATTAACTCATACAATTATTGTTTAATTAACATTTTCTAAAAAAAATTTAACTTATACAATTATTGTTTAATTAACATTTTCTAAAAAAATTAACTTATACAATTATTGTTTAATTAACATTTTCTAAAAAAAATTAACTTATACAATTATTGTTTAATTAACATTTTCTAAAGAAAAATTAACTTATACAATTATTGTTTAATTAACATTTTCTAAAAAAAAAAAAATAATTGTTGTGAAATTGATTTTAACCTGCAGTTTTTGTAAGATTAATAATTTGGAATCCGACATTCCAGAATCCTAACAGAAAACTAATCAAATTTCTTGTTTCTTTTTAAAATGATATAAAAATTAAAAAGTAAATAATTTCCTTAACTTTTTGATAATTATTTCAAAATGATTACAATTTTTTTTTGTTTTCAAACAAAACCAAAAATGGAGACCTCCAACCCCTTCCCCGGTTGTAAAGATGTTTGATTCCGACTCACCAAAATGCTTCTTCCCTTCAGGCGTTTTCTTTTAGGATTATAGAAATGTAAGTAACCCGGCCGAACATGGATTCCATGATACTGAAATGAGAAGATTTGGGGTTTAAAAAATGTCACAATTAACTTGTGAGTGTAATGTAGCTTTTAGAGTTAGATGAAAGTTTTTTTTGCAGAGTTAGATGAAAGTTGTTTTTGCAGAGTTAGATGAAAGTTGTTTTTGCAGAGTTAGATGAAAGTTGTTTTTGCAGAGTTAGATGAAAGTTGTTTTTGCAGAGTTAGATGAAAGTTGTTTTTGCAGAGTTAGATGAAAGTTGTTTTGCAGAGTTAGATGAAAGTTGTTTTTGCAGAGTTAGAAAGTTTTTTTTTGCAGTTAGATGAAAGTTTTTTTTGCAGAGTTAGATGAAAGTTTTTTTTGCAGAGTTAGATGAAAGTTTTTTTTGCAGAGTTAGATGAAAGTTTTTTTTGCAGAGTTAGATGAAAGTTGTTTTGCAGAGTTAGATGAAAGTTGTTTTTGCAGAGTTAGAAAGTTTTTTTTTGCAGTTAGATGAAAGTTTTTTTTGCAGAGTTAGATGAAAGTTTTTTTTGCAGAGTTAGATGAAAGTTTTTTTTGCAGAGTTAGATGAAAGTTTTTTTTGCAGAGTTAGATGAAAGTTTTTTTTTGCAGAGTTAGATGAAAGTTTTTTTTTGCAGAGTTAGATGAAAGTTTATTTTGCAGAGTTAGATGAAAGTTTATTTTGCAGAGTTAGATGAAAGTTTTTTTGCAGAGTTAGATGAAAGTTTTTTTGCAGAGTTAGATGAAAGTTTTTTGTGCAGAGTTAGATGAAAGTTTTTTGTGCAGAGTTAGATGAAAGTTTTTTGTGCAGAGTTAGATGAAAGTGTTTTTTGCAGAGTTAGATGAAAGTTTTTTTGCAGAGTTAGATGAAAGTTTTTTTTGCAGAGTTAGATGAAAGTTTTTTTGCAGAGTTAGATGAAAGTTTTTTTTGCAGAGTTAGATGAAAGTTTCAAATGAAACGAGGATAAAAAATATGTTGCTTTTTCTTCTTTTTGTAGTTTTAGTCAGACTTTTATTGTTCAAATGGAGGACAAAATAGAAGAATTGAAAAATGTGCAACATCTTTCTTTTTTAAATCTCTCTCCCTCTCTCTGATACGGTAAAAAGAAGAGAAAAAAAATGGGAAAAAGAAAAAGGAGAAAAAGAAAAAGTAAAAAGAAAGCGATAAAGTAAAAAGGAAGAGAAAAAGTAAAAATCGACTGACTGTTGGACCTATTTTCAGTGTTCTTTTTGAAACCATTACCATTAAGAATGAAAACAAAATTAAATATTTCTGACCCCACCCATACACTAATTTGGCCCCAAGTTACCCCCAAGGAAATGAATATTACAGTATTTCTATTTTATCCTAATCAGACCAAATCCGATGATGTGAGCTTTGTGTCTTGTGTAGTTTCTGACACCCCCCCCCCCTCAACACTCAAACAGACAGATGGATGAAGTTTTATTCTGCTTATAAAAGCAGATACACACATACATAACTATTTATAGTTCAGGACATGTTAGCAGCCAATAGCAAAAATGACTAAAATCGAGATGAATTTTCCCCCCTCCCCGTATGTGTGGAGAGAGAGAACAGTGCAAAAAAACAACAGCACAAAACAACCTGGATGATGTGTTAGTGATAAGTAGTAAAAACACATTTTAAATAATTTGAAAAATGTTTAGTGAAATTAAAATCTTGGTAAACAAAAAACAGGCAAATTTACAAATAAGTTAATCAACTAAGATTAATTGAGCTGACGACAGGTGAATTTTTACATTTTTTTTTTACAATTTTTTACAAATTTTTTTTACAATTTTTTTTTTTTACAAATTTTTACAAATAAGTTAACGAACTAAGATTACTTGAGCTGACGACAGGTGAATTTTTACAAATTTTTTTACAATTCTTTTTTTACAAATTTAGTTTACAATTTTTTTTTTACAAATATTTTTACAATTCTTTTTTTACAATTTTTTTTAATAATTTTTTTACAATTTTTTTTACAATTTTGTTTTTACAAATTTTTACAAATAAGTTAATCATCCGATTAATTGAGCTGACGACAGGTGAATTTTAAAAATTTTAGCTTGACATTTTTCAACTTTACTTTTCCTCTTAATCCCTTGTTTCAATTATTTTTGCCATTTTCCTAAACAACTTGTCATTTTCAATTCAGACAATCAAAATTAAGAGAAAGACACCAAGTGCGCATGTGGGGAGAAAGAATCTACGAAGAAGTCATTTTTTGATGAAACAAAAGTCACCTAACTCCCTTACTCCGATCATGAATCGTTTGAAGTCTTTGCCTTCATGATAAAATTAACATTTTTCAGACAATACTGTCATAAGAGGGAAAAGGAAGACAAGACAAAATGAAGAGGAAGAGAGAAAAAATCAGGAAAAGAGAAAGAAAGATAAAGCAAGAGAGAGAGGGGGTGAAAGAGAGAGAGTGAAAGAGAAATAAAATCCAGCCAAATAACGACAAAAAAATAAGGAGGTAAGGCTCTAGCGATTTGGCAGAAATCAGCTTTTTTTTTTTTTTTTTACTTGAAAAAAAAAAAAAAAAAAAAAAAAAAAAGTGGATTTCTACCAAAAAGCAAAGAACTCACATCCATGGGTGACTGCAGCAATTTAAGCTAAAAAAGGGAAGAACTCATATCCCTGCGTCCTATAATAAAAACGCAAGCGCAAGACTGATGGAGCTTTATTCAGCTTACAACAACAGATACAAAAACAATAACTATTTAGAGTTCTAAAAGAACGAAGCGCCAACAACTTCTGATTATGTATTAAACTTACTAAATGTCGGAAGCTTTCTTTCCAAGAGTTTTGGTTTTCCTCCTCTTCCGGGGACACAAAATAGAAACTTTTGGCGTCAGGGTGTAAGAGAGGCTTCTCATATTCAAACACATCTTTATAAAGAATCCTCCTGAAACAAGAAAGAAAAAGTGCACGGAGAAGTGAATAAAGTTCTAAATTGGTCAACTACTTATTAAACACCAAGGATATAAAGGAATCATTTGAAAAAAAAAAAAAAAAATGATTGCGTACTTATAAAAAGAGTTAAAACAAATTTTTTCACGTAAAGTAGATTAAGATTTACAAGGTAACAATTTGAATCAGGATAAAAAAGTTGTCATATAAAATCCGGATAGATAGGGGCATTTAGATCAGTTGTGTCTCCTTCTGAGGATCCAGTGAGAAGCAACTCAGAGTTAATATATATTTTAATACTTAACGTTGAATTATACTTGTCTCATTCTTCCATTAGTGTCCCAGTTACCTGTCCAAGAGAAAAGCATCCAGAGAAAATTGCAAACTCCGGACCATGAGAACAGGGTCTGCTATAAGTAACTGTATACTTTTTATTTCAACATAAGTAACATGAAAGAACTATGCAACTGCAATATAGACTAACAAAGGGTAAACAATTTTTTTGCAACATAAAACATGATGTTTATTAAAACATTTATTAAAATTTAAGCCATGAGCTTATAAATAAGTATCTCTCTCTCTCTCTGTGTCTCTCCCTGCCTTTTCTCTCTCTTTGATTTTCAGCATTAGACGATCAATGCGTTGCGATGAATGTGATACTTCCGCAAGAAGATAAGGCTACAAAATACTTCAAATCATATTTTAATTTCTCATGCTTACCTTACTTCCCAACCCTATCAAATACTCAAAGTCTGTCGACCTCAACACGGTACTGGCTCTGACCTTTAACTACATCTGGTGGTGAGGCCCCAATTTGGGAGCTCTGAGGGAATGTGAAGTCACCTCATGGTTGTCATTACTCCGGAGTTGTAGTACCTGTCATGGTCTCATTTATAGGTTAAATACAAGGTCCACCATAAGTAATCATATAATTTTATTTCAACATAATAAATGAAAACATGGAAGAGATATACAACTGCAATATAGAAACTAACAAAAAGTTTTTTTATGATCATTATTTAAAAACATTTAAGCTATTTCGTGCTGTCCATGGAGCTCAATGCACTCTGCTAATTTTTCAGAAACTGAGGAATATACTTTGCTGCACAGCTGTAACCACACATGAGCAATGACAGCTCGGATTTGTTCCTTAAGTTCAACGATGCTATAAAAATATACAACTTCCGCTTTCGAATGACACATGAAATAGAAGAAATGTTTAACAAGCCGCGCGTGTGTGGTCCCCCTCTGCATGTGACTTGATGTGGCGAGTGTAAAATGCAATAAATTTGGGCAATTTGGGGCATTTTTTACCCCATGGGGGCGCGAACCAGAATTTTTCTAAGATCAAGGATGCTCATTTTATATCCAGAACAATTGCCTCTACATTTTGGCCAAGTTTCACAAAAATTGAATGGATGGATCAAACGTTATGGGAGAAAAGGGTCATTTTTTGCCATTTTGGGGGCTTTTGACCTCCTGGGGACGCAAACCAGATTTTTTCCAAGGTCAGCGATACTTATTTACTATTAGGAACAATTGCCTCCACATTTTGGCCAAGTTTCAGAGAAATTGAATGGATGGATGAAAAGTTATGGGGCAAAAATTGTCATTTTTTGCCATTCTGGAGCCTTTTGACCCCCTGGGGGAGCTAACCAGATTTTTATTTCAAAAATCGGAGAATGTCACTTTCTAATCTGACCAAAGTTACAACTTCATGCAAAAGTTCAGAGAAATTCAATGGATGGTTGCGGAAAAAAATCCGGACGGACGGACGGATATGCCTCAAAACATAAGTCCCCCGATTTTATAAATCGGGTGACCAAATATCAACAAAGTTACAAACAAAAGAAAACATAGTTACTTATGGCAGACCCTATATATAACTTATGATGTTATTAACATTTTAGAGTAGCAGACATATCGATCCATTGTGTGTGTGTGACGGCATTCACACTGAGTCGGTTGAGCCGGCTCCTTCCAATAAATTCACCGAGTCCCAAATGAGGACCGATCAAAGCACAGAGATCCATTGCCGATGTTGAGACGAGTGACAGCCAATCTCGATTCCATCAGTGAATACCGTAGATACGTGGACCGATAAGGAGTTCTGCATTCTGCTTCATCCGTCTGAGCCACGTTTTGTGTTGGCCACCACGCTGCTTTTTCCAACCCGAAGACGAACCGGATTGATGGCTTCTCTGATGAATTTGTCTCGTTGACGCTAAAGAGTGTGACCAAACCAGGGAAGACGCCTCACGAGAAGAGCTTGCTGAAGGAAGGAAGAGCATATTCAACACCACGTTTGAACCGTCGCATTCGTTGTTAATGCTGTATCAGGATTGTGCATTTACTTCAGTTTTCTGTTACAAATTGTTTTTACCGAGATACCTTAAGAGATAGAAACCTATCTAATCATCATTGTATTCGGTTTAACGTTCGTTTTACATGTCAAAGTCGGATCTAAGTAACGTTTAAGCTAATAAATCAAACTTTGCTTTTGACTAGCCAATTTTCATTTGTTATTGTTGTACCGTGTTATTGACAATAAAGTACTTAGATACAATTTATTTTTAAAATTATTTAGTCCGGCTCAGACAACTGCTAATATGAAACATTTTTAAATAATCGCATAAAAATAAACAAGGGGAATAACTCATTTTAAATTGAGGAATATAATAGAAGTTATCTACCTTAAGTTTTAAAATGTACAAACAAATAATTAAAAGCTAAAATGACTTCACTGCATCCTGGGTAATGCTGGATCGGTACAGCTAATATATAAAGTTGTAGTTGCTGTCTGTCTGTTCACAAACTCCTTGTATGGTTTTTAAGATAGATCCCATAATCATATATATTCTCAAACTACATTACCCAAAGTACTTGGATAAGTATATTTCATTTTGATCAAAGGGATTACAACATTATCGTTGAGGGGGGGGGGGCGTCTGCGTTCCTGTGTGACATTTTAATTTATTGGATTTTATTTATAACTTTAAAATTATAGAAATTAAAAAAGAATAGAAATATCAATAAGGGGTTCAGGGATTGGAGCAGAAGTACACAAGGGTCCTCATTTATTACCTGGGTGTGTCTCAACAGGATTATTTTAGCGCTCACCTACTCGGTGCTGAGAGCATTATTGCATCCTACCTCAAAAGTTGAATATAAATTTTTTTTTAAATCAGAATTAAAAAGGTAAAAATGGTGTTATGGGCTGGGGTTCCTCATTCAATCCCGGGCAATGCCAGGTCTGCTCGTAAATGAGTAAAACTATTATAAGAACTTCTATCGAGTCGTAATTGGCTAAATATTTGACATTTTTCAATAATAGGGTGTGGGGGCAGGGGGAATGGGAAGAACCATTTGCTTACCACAATTCACTGTCGTTACTAATGGTACGGAATCGTTTGCAAACTTGAGCAGCTCGACACAAGTCAAACTCGAATAAGAAACTGAAGATTTTCAACATCACTTCATCCGGCAATTTATCTTGTAAATATTCCTTCCCTGACGTTGCTGCGAACAGAAAAGAAAGAAAAAAGATAATTTCACTCATCGCAAAACGTGTTGACACAAATGAAAAAAAAAAAAAAGCGTTAAAAAAAAAAAAAATATGGATGACTCATTTACTTTGTTTTGTGGCAAAAATTTTAACAATAATTACATTTAAGAATTATCTGTAATCATAATTTTTATAAAATACAGGGGTACCCCCTTCCTCCAATGCCATCCTTGAATCATTAATAAAATTCACAATTCTTTCTTCAATCCAACCATATTTGCTACAAATTAACTTTGGTCTATGCCTGACTTGTCCACCAAGTTTCAGTCATGAATGTCCAACAGTCTATATTTTATAACCGTCCAATGATATGCTGGGACACTTTGGCGATCATTTCATCAGTAGATGTGATCCTGAATGGGCTTCAAACTCACCGGACATTTTTTTATCTAAAGGTTTTATCTCAAAGATAATATCTATCAAAACAATCCAGAGACTATTCCTGAACTGAAGACCATCACCACCACATCAGGGAAATGCTAAGAGAGGAGGAGTGTGTCAGAGTTACTAATAATTTTGCATCTTGTATCTACGTGTGTTTATTATTGAACGGCAATAAAACAAAGACTGTTGGACATTCATGACTGAAACTTGGTGGACAAGTCAGACGTTGACTGAAGTTTATTTGTACCAAATGAGTGGATTGCAGACGTTCGTGCCAGGGTTTCTTTTTACCAATTTATTTTTTATTTTTTAAATAGGATTTTGAAACTTAAATTTATCCGTTAAATTTTCTATCTAATTAAACCTTTTTAAATAAATAATGGACTTTTATTTTTTTATCTTACAAAACACTTATTCATAGTTACAAACACAATATTTGATCAGATAATTTTATGAATATATATATATATATATATATATATATATATATATATATGAGAAAGGAAGGATGAGAGTAATCTGCCGTAATGGGAAATGGAAAAAAAAAAAAAAAGAGATTTTTTGTTTTTTTTCCATTCTTCGCCACCACTGACTTCTCGCAGCCTGGACTCTCCTTCAGCGCTCACAGTAGCCACGGCTACTACTTTTCCTTTATCACTCCATCATGTCAGCCCAAAATTTCAATGTACTTGCATGACATTTTTCTTCAAATTATCATCCTGAGGAAGTCTTACAATAAAGACGAAACGTTGATGAATATATAAAAAAAATATCTCTTGGTTTTTTCCTTTTTTCAATTCCCATATATATATATATATATATATATATATATATATATATATATACACATATAATAATATATATTATTATATTATTATATTTATTTATAATTAATATTTACTTTTAAAAATATAATTATCGTCCCCTTTACTAGAATTGATGCACTCTGAGAGAATTTATAAAACGAGCAGTAATACTATGGCTTAAAAGCGAGATTCCGACCCCGTTTGTTGTTGCTGTTGAATCACTCTCTCCATTGCTCGCTATACGCGCCTGCCGATTCTGCGTTTATAGATTTAAATCCCTCCTAATTGTCACGCTAGTTGACACCGGCCGAGGGGAAAGACACCCGACTACGAATCAGTGGCGATTTGTAAAACCGGGTTCGTGCCCTCCGACCGACGGGAATTAACATCCCCTACACTGAAGACTGCGTAAGAATAAAACATCGATGTCTGTAGGTAAAAAATAATTAATATTTACTTAAAAAAGTATAATATAATATATATATATATATATATTTGGACAGCATCATTTCCTTGATACATGTTTGATTAAACAGAAGTGTAAGTCCGTGCTTGTTCCAGTGTAAATAAGAACTCTCCAGATTTGCAAACGTTTTCGACTCGCACGCCACCTCACCTCACGGCTCAATCTACCAACATCTAATCGCACACAACATTTCCAAAAAAGATTTCCGAAATATATAAACAAAAAAGACTGCCATCCTCGCTGTTTTAAATTGTAACCCTCACCTCCCCATAATAGAAGCCTTAATTATTTGAGCACGTAAACCGACCATCAACCAAGCTCGATACAAGAGGGGAGAGAGTGTATTAAAATGTTTTTAAAACGTTCTTAATCGACTTTTGTAATAAATTCACCAGTTTTAATTTTGTGACCTCATCATGTGCCTGACAACGACTCATGCGAGTCGAAAACGTTTGAAAATATGGCGAGTTCTAATTCACACTGGAGCACAACATTAGATCATTGGTCCACAAATTTGAAAAATTGCATCAGAAAAGGAACAGAGAACTTTCAGTTCTGTTTAATCAAACACGCATATATATGTATATAATATATACACATTATTTAATAATAAATATTTCATTATTATCTACATAAGTATACGTTTTATCTTTGTGGAATCATCAGTGTAGAAATAACTGTACAAACGAGTCGCACGATTCGAACCTTTGAACAAGCGTCATCTTTAACTCAATTCCGAACGCTCTAACCAATGACGCTAATTCCAACTGTTACATGGCGAGATGAGAAATAAATCCTATTTATGCCAAGCAGGCAGACAACCATAGTCAGCCGTCCTGACAGTGTTCAACAAAATGGAACTTGCATTTATAGCAAAGATTAGACGGCTTATATTATTTCTTATTAAAGGACTCGGCTGAAAGGAGTGGAGGCTTATGCATATATATATATATATATATATATATATATATATATATATATATATTATTATTTTTTTTTTCAGAGATTCATTTTGTCCTTTTGAGTATATATATATATATATATATATATATATATATATATATATATATATATATATATATATATATATAATTCTGATAATCTTGGATACTGAAAACCTCAATTTCTTTGTGATTCGAACTTAGAAACGAAAGTCTAAGTTTCAGTCGTAACAAACCAAATCTTTTAATGGAAGGAGACGCGAAAGATATCCACCCACAATAGTAGTAGTTTTCAAGTCTCACTTTTCTTGTCGACTTTCTTTTTTGATATATATATATATATATATATATATATATATATATATATATTATACAGAATTAAGTTGGTCAGATTTTTTAACTTTGACTAAAATAGCACTGCATATGACAAACAAACATCTGATAGAGTGCTATTTTGCTTCCGCAACTGTATAAGGTTGCTGTAAGTTCAGTTTATTAACCAACCGCTTATCATGCATCGCAAGATTACAGCTGCATGCACGTATGTATGCAGATAGAAAGAGAAAAGTTATTGCAACAGATTGCTTCCAAGATTCGCGTTGCAAAATTAACACTTACTCGTTTCCGGAATGCATGTGACTTTGGCTTGTTTTCTTCGCTTAACTGGAACATGAACAGCTGATGTTGGCGATTCCGTAGACTCACTCGTCTCTCGTCTTCGAAGATGGTAGCGAGCCACACATGGTTGACTTGCACTCGTATCGGAGAATTCCTCGGTAAAGCTGGCTTCAACAGCATCTTGGACATTTCCTACAAAAAATTAAATGCACACTTTATATATAATAACTGTATTGTAAGCGTGCACCAGGCTGCATGTTTTGATGGTGCACGTGAATTGCAGATGTTGCGGGTGATAGATGCGCGGCCAAAGGAAAAGGGGGGGGGGGGCACAGAAGAAATGAAAAATATCTCTGATTGTGAGTTGGACCACACAGAAATTGTCTTTTCTTTGAAATAAAATAAGTGCTTCATAAAACAGGGAATCATGCTGAGACCGGCTTACTTGAGAAAAGCAATTCTCCTAGATGGGTTCCAGATAAACCCCCTTGAGTGGACACTGTCTAGCCGTTATCTCTAGTGGATGTCTCCGGTGGTCGAATGGGGCTACCGAGAGAGTCAAGAAGTCAAGATTTCTGGTCAGGAGTGAAAATATTCCAGGAGATGGGAAGGAGAGCAGTCTCGGCATGACACAGGTAGTTGGCTCGATGTGCTCCTCCAGGCAGGGTGGACCCTTGGGGCTCTTAGCTAAAGGATTGTGTTGATTGGACTTATAATTTATTTGGCCGGGATACAAGATCTCATTTTGCAAGTCTGTTATTTAAACTAAGAAAACGAGTACCATTTGTAATCTCCAAAAAATAAATATCTGTTAATTGGGTATTTTTTTACTATCTTACCCGGCGCAGTTTACCCTCTAAAAAAGTTCAAATTCTACTTTTTTTGTGCTAATACATTTAAACGGCCTTAAAAAATATCCGCAAAGAAAGAATTTAACAAAAATTTTAATATTTAAGATTTTAGAGTGGGGGATCACTTTCTTTTATAAATTTAATGTAAAATGAGCAGTCATTTCCTGGCCATATATATATATATATATATATATATATATATATATATTATAATATAAAATGAAGTAATAAAATAAGGTGTCAATCAAATTTTATTAGAATTCAAAGTTCAAGCAAAGTATCCTTAAGTTCTTAGCTCATGAGTTTTCAAAGATAATTCTTCTCTTCAGAGGACCATTACCGCAGTTATACTACTACAGGTAATA
>OY744546.1:5242868-5265368 GCA_963556195.1 Sepiola atlantica
TGGAGTTATTATTTTGATAGAATTTGAAGTTATTATTTTGATAAAATTTAGGGGTTATTATTTTGATAAAATTTAGGGGTTATTATTTTGATAAAATTTAGGGGTTATTATTTTGATGAGGTTAATCATAATATATATATATATATATATATATATACTAGCTGGCTTCACCCACTAGCTCTCGCTTCATATTTATGTACCTGATTAACCTCATTCCCCTGAAGATGGACCCGGATGGGTCTGAAAGTACTTGGGAGACAAATCCAAACTATGGCAAATTCATCAGCTAATTCCCCTCCGAAACTAAGATCCTGATTCGGACTATTGAAAGGATCTACCAAAGGATATCTTGACATTAGTTGTCTCTTATATTCAACAATACTTGTCTGCAAGAGAAGATGCTGCCGATATATATATATATATAGAGAGAGAGATAGATAGATATGTGTGTGTGTGTGTTTAAATGAATGAATGCGCAAGTTTTTCATTCATAAATCCTATATTACTATCAAAATGGCTTACTGTTATTTCAATCAATAATACAACATGATATTTTGAAATACTGTATATATAGTACAAGTGAAAGACCCCAAAAATAGCTATTTGAATGCTAACTTGCATAACTATTTTTTAATTGATGTTTGATGCTATTTATTTGTAATTTTATTCTTCTATTTTTCCTATATACATATGCAATAGTTTTGTGGATATTAGCAATGATTAATTAAAAGTGATTTAATAAAAACAATTACTAAAACCTTTATTAAAATATTTGCTGATTAATTTCTAAGGGAGGTAATTTAAATTAAACTAACATCACTAGCTAGAAAGAAAGATATACCGACACGGCAGGAAGAGTTCATAGAGAAAGGGGAGAGGGTGACGCCTGCTTGCTCTTTTTCTCCCGAGTTAGTGACGCCACATTTTATTTTTAATGTATTAACGGGTCACCGCTTATGAAGGCCCAAATACCACCCGAGGATAACGATTTCGTCAAGTGGAACGGTGAGGATTGAAACTGGGCAGTATTTGATTATTTAAGAAGACGGCTCAAGAAAGTCGACTTTAGGTTTACTTTCGCCAGCCTCGTAACTCTTGCTTCCCTTATTTTGTTCTTTTAGTCCTCACATTCCATGAGTAATTTTTCTGACAAAGGGGGAATAATTGCTGTTTTCTCAGTCGGAATCTATCCATCTAACACTTATCGGTGGCTAGTTTTTGACCCTGAAGTGGTAACTTTTTTTTTTAAGCTCCTTACATCAAGTGGCTTCATGCCTCGTCTGAGTAATTTCCATGAAAAAAAAAAAAAAAAAAAAGAATTTGTTAACATTGGAATTTAAAACGACCATGTTGTAGTCAGCTTGGAAGCAGCCCAGTGATATTGTGTTTCACAGACAGGTAGTTCTTGGAAATAAACCTTGCTCATGGAAGTTCCGTTTAGTTTTAGGTACACGGATGAAGAAAGGAGAATTATTTACAGTGGTTGTAGCTAGACGAGTTTTTATTGTGAATGTCTTACTATTTATAATAGATGGTTCCCATATTGTATTCGGTTCTAGACTAAACCTACTTAAGAGGTCACTGTCGCCCAACATATGCGCTTCTTCTTCGAGATATCTAACCCTCCATTGTTCTTTTCTGTTTATAATTTTCACTCAGTCCTCCAAAGATAGACAGTTACAAATTATCAATCTACGTCTCAAAAATTCCGAAACAATTTGATTCAGTTAATAATTTAATGACCAAATGATATTGTAATAATTAAATTTAATTTTGAAAATTCTATTAAAAATTTTTTTTTTTAAATGACTCCGAACAACGCCAGATAGATACGGCTAGTTAAAATAAGCATCTCTATATTTATAAAATTGGGACATTGATCGCACTAACAGTGAGATTAAAATGCCAAATTCATATTCGCAATAAAAGAACAACATACACACCGTATGGTTAACTAATTTGTATATCATTTTGCAAAAGGGCATCTCATTAATTAACTATTTGTTTTTATTGTTTTCTAATTCAATGATTGTTTGCATTTTAATATAACACAGTTCTATTTACACATACGCAATAGAAGACCAATAGCTTTCTAATACACTGATTATGTGTATGCAATCAATGTCTAATTTGCATATCATTTTGCAAAAGGGCATCTCATTAATTAACTATTCGTTTTTATTGTTTTCATGTAACTTAATCCTATTTATGAATATTCTTTTATATTGTGGATAAAGGTTTATTATTTTGTGTGAAAAGAATCTTTCGAGTTCATCTACTTTTGAGGGTTGAAATTTTTGGTTTCCTTAAAGAATCTTTTCAATTCATCTACTTTTGATACTTGCAATTCTTCGTTTCCTTAAATTCCCTGGCCAACACCGGGACACGGGTTCCGCTAGTTAGATATAAAATATGTTTTAAAAAATGTTGTTTTTTTTGTCAGCCATTGATTTTTTTTTTTTAGGTCTAAATAGTTTTGCTTGATTTGTGATTGAACATTTCCAGATAAAATGCTGACAATTTTTCCAATTGTTCCAAAAGTCTTTCAATTGTACACAGCTCATCTGCAGAATATATTAATAGCCATAAATTGGCGGTTTATTCATGGAAATAGTATTTTATTTTTGAAAACATTTTTGCTTTGTTTTCTTTTTTGTTTTTGTTCTACGTCATCATTCTCATTGCATATTTGTTTTTTTTTGTTTTTTTCAACATAGTTCACCCCAAACAAGGCAGGCCGCCAATGTAGACGTAAGGGGCTACTGAGAAAAAATTAAATTAAGAGCTGTGCAGCAAGATGTCTGTTTACATTAGTTTTAAATTTCTGCATGTCAGTACCGTCAGGAAAACAGGGAGCAGGGAGGGAGTTCCAGAGTCCAGCAGCACGAGGAAAGAAGCTTTTGGAGTAGAAAGCTCTTCGGCATCTGGGGACCTCCACAGTGTATGGATGGGATTTGGCAGAGTGTCAGGTTGGTCTAGTGAATTTACGTCATGGGGGCACCATGTTAATTTGGTTTTAAAATTATTAGAAGTTGACAATTTCATTCCAAACTTTTCTGTCTTAAGATTAAACATCTGAGGAAAATCATCTTTTTTTTTCAGACTTATTTTTGTTTTGCTTTTTTTATAATAGGATTTTTTTAATTAAATTTAATCATTACGGTGTCGTTATATCAATAAATTACTAATTGAACCGGATTATTATAAAACTATAACTAATTGTTGTTAGGGTAATGTCGTTTTAATCTATTTATAAAATCATTGGATGTAAATGATTTCAAAAACTTGAATCTTTCAATAAATGAGGATCAGCTAAGAATTTTAAAGCTAGTTTAAATGACTTTCTATTCGACAGTTTAAATGCTTCAAAATTCTTTTCACATTTCGAATGGTCACAAATTTATTCATTTTTTTTTTCAACCAAAGATTAAAATGGCTGACTTTTTATGAAGAAACTGAAATGCATTCTGCTGGATTTAATTCCATGATTTTTTTCCCATTTTTTTTAAAATAGGATTTTTTAAAAGTTTGTTTTGGGTATTTTAAGCTATTGTATTTTTGCTTCATAATAAAATCATTAAAAAATAATGTGCAAGTCACAAAGAGACGAGAAATACACACAAGTGGTAACGATTTTATTTTTTGTTGGGGGGAGGGGCAGATATTATTGATTCTTTTTCTGTGGGTAGAAAGAAAAGGGTCCAGGTATCGTTGTTACTTAACTATTATTATCTTCTTTCTTGTTTTTATTATTCAAGTGGATGGAGGGGGGGGGTCAGTCATAGTTGATAGCTTCTTACATGTTTTTTTGTTCTTGTATTTATTGTATGAGGCGGAAAGAGAAGGTGACGGGGTGGGGGGTCAGCCATTGTGGCTTTTTGACCTTCCTTTGTTATGAGATCATCAGCGATTTAACACGGACCGGGGGGGGGGGGGGGCAGATAAAGCACTGTTGCTTTTTTTTTTTTTTTAATCTCCCTCCTCCCACAGCGGTAAGATGTGACACAATGGCGAGAAAGTGGGATTGAAAAGCCAGCGCCTTAGAGAATGAACACTCTGGCCTACAAAAAATGTCATGCCAGCCTCGTCGGCATTCCCCGGTAGGGGCGCCTCAGGCAGTAAGCAATAAACTAACCCCTTCTCAAAGGGTGAGAAGGCAAAGCCTGGGAGGGTGGACCTCCTAGAACTGCACAGGACAAACCCTAAGACCGGCGGAATCAAGGCCCGAAGGCCAAGATGGTACCGGTCTAAGGGGTGTAGTGTCCATCGGAACAGATACTACACTTTGATCTCGCTTGCTTCTTATCTTCACTTTTATTATCATTTTGCTTTTAAAGTCTTCCGTATATTAAAAAGTCAAACATTTCCCTCTTTTATAAGATTTCCACAATTTTAACATCAAAAATTCAAAATATTTCAATAATGTCCAAAATGTTTTAATAATAATCATTTTTTTTTTTTTTTAACTAAATGAAAAATAGGAGGAAGAAGAAAGATCTACTTTAGCGATAATAGAGTCTCTATTTACTTACCTCCTCCCCATGGCGGGGAGGTAGAGTTAGACACAAGGTCGGTTTATAACAGTGGGGAAAAATCCAGCTCCACAAAAAGAGACACTCTGGAGTGAGACAAAAATTAAAATTGCCTCAGTCTAGAAAGATTTCTCCTTCACTGACCGAAGACAGAATAGATAAAGTGGAGTATGAGAACAGATACTACACTCCTAGCCAAAACGCCAAGGAGTCGTATAGATGATAGTCTTTCAGCCTGGCTGATTTAGGATCAGTGTAGTATCAGTTTGGTCCTTGGTCAGGTGAGAAATCCTTCTAGACCGCGACAATTTTTATTTATGTTCCCAATCCAGAGTTCCCCTTTTGGGGAAACTCGACTCCCTCCCATATAAAAATGGATCTTGTGTCTAAACTTTGCATCATACGAAGAAAGGTTAAAATAAATAGGGACAATAGAGTATTGATTTACTCCTCTCCAGAAGTTAGGCACAAGGCCAGTTTTTATCTTACTCCCACAAGTAAGATGTGACCCAAGGTCGGGTCGGGAAAGTGGGGTTTGAAAAGCCAGCGCCCGAGAGGTGAGCACTCTGGTTATTAAAAATTACCTGGGCAGCCCCGTCGGTAGGGGCGCCTCAGGCAGTAAGCAATAAACTTACTCCTCCCCAAAGAGGGGAGGCGAAGCCTGGGAGGGTGGACCTCCTAGAACTGCACAGGACAGACCCATAGACAGGCGTAAATCAAGCCCCGAAGGCCAAGACAATACGAGTCTATGGGATGCAGTATCCATCGGAACAGATACTACACTTTGATCTTAGCCAAAAGGGCAAGAAAATAGGGACAATAGAGTACCTATAATGAATATAAATTATTCTTAGTTCAATCTGTCATCGCCAGCCAGTGTCTGGTCGGAGCAGATCTCAAGGAACGGTCTAAGACTGTCTTACGTTCGTTATAATTGCACATTAGTGCATACTCGTTCTCGACTTGCAAGACCATTCAGACCATGTTTTATCGGAAGATTGGGTAGCTGATAGGGTTGGGAAATATGGTAGGCAGAAAAAATGTAAAACGGGTTTTATTTACTCCTCCCCAGAAGTTAGGCACAAGGCCAGTTTTATCTTACTCCCACAAGTAAGATGTGACCCAAGATCGGGTCGAGAAAGTGGGGTTTGAAAAGCCAGCGCTCGAGAGGTGAGCACTCTGGCCATTTAAAAATTGCCTGGGCAGCCCCGTCGGCATTCCCCGGTAGGGGCGCCTCAGACAGTAAGCAATAAATTTACTCCTCCCCAAAGAGGGGCGGCAAAGCCTGGGAGGGTGGACCTCCTAGAACTGCACAGGACAGGCGTGCAGTATCCATCGGAACAGATACTACACTTTGATCTTAGCCAAAAGGCCAAGGTAAAATGTAAAACGGGTGGGTGAGATTGTGTAGAGGCAAACACCTTGCCCAAGGGTGTCTGAGGGAGTTTACTGGAGTAATGTTCCAGAATTTTATGAGATGAGGATCGATAATTTGTATCATTCGGACTACTTTTCTCATCTGGTTGTTATACTCACGCTTTGGCCGATGTACCCCCGATCTATAGTAATACTCCATAGCTAAAGGAGATTAGGTTTAAGGCCCTCAAAATTCAGACTAGAATTGTGAATTGGTCATGTGGCCTAATGATTTGAAGTGTTGATTAGCGACCAGTGACAGTTTTCTGGATGCTGACGGTTCAATCCTTACTACAGATGATAATGACTAAAAAGAACACTTCTACCCGGTCATGGTTGACAGAATGAGAACAATCTACCACTAAATTATAAATAATAAACTCCCATCTAGAATGTGACTAAGAGTTTTGAGTTTGAAAAGATGCCCTGAAGAAGGCCAGAGGTTACATCAGCTGAAACGTTGTAAAAATAATAACCAAGATGAGGATGATCATCATCTTCGGTTTAACATCCGTTTCACATGCTGGTATGCGTCGGACGGCTTGAAGAAATTGACTTCCAAACTAACCTATCTCTGGCCAGGTCTTTATTTATCCCACAAGTCTATTTTTATCACTTCCTCCCATGTTTTGCTGAGTCTTCCGCTGTGAACTGACCCTGCTACCTCAACTGTTCTACATCTAACCCAAGAACTCTCATCCATTCTTTCAACATGGCTACACCATTGGAGTCTCCTCTTCTGAACAAATCTCCCTAGTACAATAATCTAAATAATACAGAATACGAATTAAATGCAATTCATTTTGTAAAATAATTCATTAATATATTTTAAAAGATGCATATTTTATTATCATTTTGTTTTTTTTACTGTGAAATAAAAAAGCAGTCATATATCAAAATAAAAATGATTAGTTTTATTTAGTTAAAAACAAACCTGATGTGATTTTAAGTAAGCATCTATTACTAATTGGTATCTGCATGTCTGAAGTTAAAACTATACTATTACTTCTATTACTAATGGAGATTTGGTATCTGTGTGTCCGAAGTTAAAACTATACTATTACTTCTATTACTAATGGAGATTTGGTATCTGCGTGTCTGAAGTTAAAACTATACTATTACTTCTATTGCTAATGAAGATTTGGTATCTGTGTGTCCAAAGTTAAAACTATACTATTACTTCTATTACTAATGGAGATTTGGTATCTGTGTGTTTGAAGTCAAAACTATATTATTACTTCTATTACTAATGGAGATTTGGTATCTGCATGTCCGAAGTTAAAACTATACTATTACTTCTATTGCTAATGAAGATTTGGTATATGTGTGTCCGAAGTTAAAACTATACTATTACTTCTATTACTAATGGAGATTTGGTATCTGCATGTCCGAAGTTAAAACTATACTATTACTTCTATTGCTAATGGAGATTTGGTATCTGCGTGTTCGAAGTCAAAACTATACTATTACTTCTATTGCTAATGGAGATTTGGTATCTGCGTGTTCGAAGTCAAAACTATACTATTACTTCTATTGCTAATGGAGATTTGGTATATGTGTGTCCGAAGTTAAAACTATACTATTACTTCTATTGCTATAGGAGATTTGGTATCTGCGTGTTTGAAGTTAAAACTATACTATTACTTCTATTACTAATGGAGATTTGGTATCTGCATGTCCGAAGTTAAAACTATACTATTACTTCTATTACTAATGGAGATTTGGTATCTGCATGTCCGAAGTTAAAACTATACTATTACTTCTATTGCTAATGGAGATTTGGTATCTGCGTGTCTGAAGCCGAAACTATCTTTCAATGCTCAATTCGGAGGGGGGTGGGGGAGTAGTGTAGTATCTGTTCTGTGGTCACGTAACCTTAAACTCTACATCTCTGCCTGGATGATGCAAACGTATCTGTGGACAGATGATGAACTGGACCACAACGATCAAGGAAGATTTAGCGGAGATTTCAGGTCCATGGGTGGTCGACCTTCGACGGTGGAATCGCGACTGGTTAGCCATCCGCGTGACCGTGCTCAGGATCGCCATGATTTGGGATATGGTGCGGGCCAGGGAAGAAGCCGGCTTAACTCGCCCAGAGTGAAAGCTGTTGCAACAACAAGAAGCTATCCTCCCAGGGATTACCTTCTCTTTTCTTTTTGGAGGGGGAGGGATATTGTAGTATGTTGTAACGAGACCATCTTTCCAGGCATCACCTCCTCTTTTGGGAGGTGGAGGGTAGCATGTATCAATAAGAAATTGTCGCAATCGGCTGTTCATTAGCAAACTCAACACTTACACAAAAATATGCGACCGGAAGGAGTAAATTTTTGCTAGTTAAAATAAAGATAATTGTTTTCTTTGCATTTTATTCCGATTGTGAACACAATTTGTGTCGGCGTTTCGTCTCTACATGACTCACTTATTATTTTTTTTATTATTTATTAAAATCAAAAATGCGATAGCGTAAATTACTAAACAAACTTTAAAAATCAGATTAAAAAAAAAAGTATTTACGAAATTAGATCCACCAGACTGCATTTCTGTTCATTCGTAAAGAGTCAACCATTTGAATCTTTTTGTTAATAATTGCGAACAAAAAAAAGAACGAATTACTTTGTGCCCCTTCGAAATTTAAAAGGAGTTTGGAAGCCTTTAAACTGGCTTTATGGCAAATCCACATTTAATCAAAAAATTAAAAGTTTCGAAGCTTTTCACATCCAATCATTTTACAAATCCATTCAAACAACGACGACAACTAGTTACACTTTTATAACAATTTGCTTCAGTTACTAATTTACGAAACAAATGATACCCGAAAACGGCAAAACAAAAATGAAGCTTGCAAGCAACTCTTATCGATGCTGTTGTTCCTCATGGCTCCTTTCTAGGCTCAACACGGTTTCTTTTCGCTATCGAGGATCTTCCTGAGAATATTATCCAGAAAATTATGCTGCTGATACATCTTTCTATTCTGGTGTTGCTTCTCGACCATCTCGATCAGTCGAAATATGCAGCTGATCTAGAAAAGTTCGGTTGTGGATTCGGGTACGAAATGGCTTTTTTTGTTTATTCCCATTAATACTCAGCTCGTGTCTTTCAATCGTAGGCGTATCCCTTTTCTTCTTGAGATTCTCATGGATGGCTCTGCTCTTGAGGAGAAATCGACTCTGAAACTTCTTGGGTGTTTCTCTCTCATCAAATCTTTCTTGGAGTTCATACATTAGATCCATTGCTCTTTCTGCTTCTTGTAAAGTCAGTTCTCTCTATCACTCCAAACACTTTCTCACACCTGAGGCTATTCTCTATCTCTACAAATCTACTATCAGACTATGTATGGAGTACTGTTGTCATTTTTCAGCTGATGAATCTCTGTCCCATTTGAAGGTTCTTGATAAGGTGCAGAAACGTATCTGTAATTTGATTGGCCCTACCCTTTCTTCTTCTCTACACCCCCTTTCTCACAGATGTGATGTTGCTAGTCTCAGTCTTTTCTATAAATACTATTATGGTGTGCGTTCTTCAGAATTGTCCAATCTATTCCCTGCTTCATTTGTTTCAGCTCGTTTGACTCGTTAGTCTAGTGGTCTTCATCAGATCGCTGTTTTGATACCTCATTGTAATACAGCTTCTTATTCCAGTAGATTTTTTCCAATAACTGCAGGCTTGTGGAACTCTCTTCCTGTTGACTGTTTTCCTCCTACCTATAACCTTGGTCTTTTTACAGACTAAGGTCAATGGGCATCTCTTGTCTTTGCGATAATCATATTTTTTCTTGTTAGCTCCTTACATCAAGTGGCTTCATGCCTTGTCTGGAGCGATTTCCATAAAAAAAAAAAGATATATTGCTACCAGAAGACTTTCGGCAGCAAAACAAACTTTATTTACTTTCGGCAACCTACACCCAACGGTATAGGTCACTCAACTAAATATATTATTTGATATTTATAGAAGGTCTTTTCAAGACTAAGGCCGATAGGCGTCTCCTGTCTTTGCAATAATCATCTTTCGTTCTTGTTATCTCTTTACATCAAGTGGCTTCATGTCTTGTCTTGGCGCGATTTTCATTGAAAAAAAGTAAAACTGATCCTGGAGAACGCCGTGTACATGCAGCTCATTTGAAATAAATTATATGAAAATGATCATGGACGCCTTCTAAATTCATGGTAATTCTCCAGATTAGGACCCAACCTAATCCTGACGATGCTAAGTCGAGTTTAGCTTGGGTCCTAATCTGGAGAAACACCAAAGTCATCATCATTATATCGTTTAACCAAAGAGATTAATGGATTTTTACATTTATTCAGGAATTTGATTTAAATTTATTTATTCGTACCAAATCTATTAACAAAACAAAATTCAGTTTCAGTTCGACCAATCTTTGAATAAAAAATAAAAATCGATTTAAAAAAATTTTTTTTATCCATTTTGCACCAGAAAACCCACTCAAAATAAACAGACGTTTAATATTTTTACTTTTTAAAATATTTTTGTCAGCGTTTTTACCAATTTATTACTCGTTGATAATATTTTTTATTTATTTATATTTGAAATGTAAATAATTTATCTTTGTTATTCATATCTTTAACGAAAAGGAACATACTTTCTGAGGGATTGTGTACGTTTTCAGGGTCCCAAATTCCCCTTTTCAAAAAACGATCATTCGATTTTTTGTCTTTAAATGGTAAATGTTATAGAATCCCCCCCGTCTCCAATCAGGTGTTTTTCTTGTGTGTGTGTGTGTGTGTGTGTGTGTGTGTGTGTGTGTTTCTACAGAATTTGAAGCGAATCAAATCGACTTTTGCCGAACTAAACCTAAAACTTAGGTTTAGAGTTAGGATAGGGTGTTCGGGCAAACCGGAATATTAACCGACCCAAAACAGGAAGTCTTACGGGGCACGGCGATGATTGCCGAAAAATAGTCACCTGTGTATTTTAGGCACAGAAAGTAATCAAATAGGTGATTTGATTTTTTAGTACTTCTGCAGTTTACGGACCGTGCTGAAATAACGTTATTATTTAGAAAGCCATTCTTAACATGTGGAGGGGGGTTGTTAACTATTCTGTACTTTCACCTAACAATTTAATAAATAAATTTGGGAAACTGAAACTCACGGATGAAGTTTAATAACGGGAACTAAATCTAACACAACACCGTTTGCTGCTAACTTACATCTAAAGTGAGTCGTTTAATATTCCGGTTTGCAGTGTTTCTTTTTTTTTTTGTTGTAATATTTAGGGTTAGGATTTGAAATCCTTCTCATGTCACTCTAAAACCCCATAAAAAAAACACCCGAGTGATTCTATAAACTTACCCTTTAAATGTACGTTTTCCAAAAGTTGATGACTATACGATTATTTGGTAATTTTAAAATTACAAATCGAATAACCAATCGTTATAGAATGAGCGTCTCTTGAAAAGGGAAATTGGGGCGTTGAAAAACGTACACCACCTCGGTTATTTAAATACAAACAAATCTAATAATCGCACAAAATGATCGTCTTTCGATGATGGAATTTGGGACGCTTAACAGAATAATCGTATAAAAATAACCGTTTTCGAAATGAAATTTGGGCCGCTGAAAAACTCAGGTACTCCTTCAGATTAGGACCCGAGCTAATTTTGACCCTAACGACGGGGTCAAAGGTTGATTTCACAAATTAGGACCCGAGCTAACTTTGACCCCAACTCTGACCCTAACGACGGGGTCAAAGGGTGCTTTCACAGATTAGGACCCACGCTAATTTCCCCCCGTCGTTATGGTTAAAGATAGAGGCAAAGTTAGCCTGGGTCCTAATCTGGAGAAGCACCAAAACTCACACAAACTCTCTATTTTTAAAACAAAGAAAAAATCTAATAATCGCAAGGAATGATCGTCTTTTGAAAAGGGAATTCGCGATGCTGAAAACGTACACAATCCTTTTGTGTTCGCTTTTCTACCAATAAATAAACACAGATGTTTTGCATCAAATCGGTCAGAAAATAAACTGAATATACCTTTTTTTTAAATTGTATTCGTTGCTTAAATAATAGTGTAAACTTTAAAAAGATAATATTTTTAAAAAGAGAAAATACATTTGAAAATTTTAATTTGACTGTTTACAAAAAACGCGATCGTCGTTGGTCATTTCCTTTCGATTTGAGTCGAACTTGTCGATTCAAACGATCTTTTATTACAAATAAAAGATTTTATATGATTTTAAAAAATTCTGACATATTTCGTTATTGCAAGATCTCTAGTAATCAATTTACCACCTTGAAAAACTATTAAAATAAATAATAAACATAAAATATATCGCAAAAATAATAATAATTGTCGTAGTGGTAGCCACTAGGACAATTATTATTATTTTTGCGATATTGATTGTTGATGAAAACTGGTGTTAATTGTATTACAATGTTGTAAAATAAAACTTAAATTATAAATAAATAACATATATAGTTAGTTTGTATCCTTTATTTACAGATATATAAATTTAAATTAAATATTTGTTTAAATTTTGTCGTCGTTGGGTTTCCATACTGGAAAAAGGAGGAAGAAAGAGAGGAGGGTTTTTGTTCAGAGTTTTCTTACCCAGACTTTTGCTGCGTTGTGATGTCCGCGACTTGGTACGATTGGTCCTCCTCTGCCTTCTTGTGCTCAGCCTGGTTATTCTGTACGTGAGTGCAGACATCCTAAGACTGAATCCGACAAGAAAATGCAGCTTTTATCGGCCCCAAAATCCAAACAAACGAGGTGAGGCCATATTGTTTGCAGAAAAGATATGAAAATTTGACGGCAACGCCGAGAGACGCGACTTTTTTTTTGTTTGTTTGTTTTGTTTTGTTTTGTTTTTTTCTTTCCGGGGTCACGTGACTGGATTTGGACCAATCAGTGAGCAGCGGACGCTATGAGAAAAATCCCAAAAGGCCGCACAAGATGCGGAAAAATAATTTTAAAAAAAGGCCGCACAAGATGCGGCAAAAACCCCAACAAATTAATAATAAAAAAAAGGCCGCACAAGATCTGGAAAAAGGAAAAGAAATTAAACCATATACAAAAAGAGACGAAAATAATAACAAATAACGAACATCAATTTAATTTTTTATTTTTTTAAAGGAGAGAAAGTAAAAAAAACAACTTGAGACAACGATAAAAATTTGGTATTCATGGCTTAAAATATTCGTTCGGTACTAAGAACATTGTAGCGAGTTACAACTGCCGGAAAGCGACCACACAAAATTACATTTGGGCTCCAGAAACAGGAAAAAATTACATTTGTACTTTTTGGTAATCATGTAGTTTACCGACCCATGTAATTTTATTGGAAAGATAATATGCAGTAGTTCAAAAAATGTATTTTGTTTTAAAGATTATGACGTACTTAAATGTATTAACGTTAACATCAATGCAGTAAATTAGCCGACACACTGGCATAAATCCAAAATGGACGCTGTGTAAGTCAGTTGATATACAACTTGGAACAACGAAGCGAAAACCTTAAGATGAAGCGAAAATAAGTAAAGCCTTTTAGTGAGTTATATAAAATAATTTGGTACTTATCCAGATTAGGACCCAATCTAAAATCGACTTAGCGTCAGGTAGGGTTAGCTTGGGTTCTCATCTTGATAAGTGCCAATAATTTATTTAAAACAATTCAAATATTCATAAAAATATATAAATATTTTATTTATTTTAAATAAATTATTTTTACATGGGTCTGGAAACGACATGATTACCTATTTTTTGTGAATTGTTACTTTTTGTTTTGTTTTTTTATTTATTTTTGTGATTATTGTTTTCGGTGCTTGGTCAGCTTTTGAACCCGACAAAACCGACTTTTGCCGACGCAAAAATACGTAAACAGCCGGAAAAAGCCGAATCAAAACGAACCGGCGTCAGAATCAAAACAAGACGGCTCTTCAACAGAAAAAATAATGGAATAAAAATACTCATCGTTTGTTTATTTTAATGACAATTTATTTATTTTTGACGAAGAAAATCAATGAAATGATTTTTTTTTTCACGAGAAAGTTAAAAAAATGTTTTCAATAAATTGTGTTTTTAATGAATAAAGATTTTAAAGAACATAATAAATGAAACAACGATTCTTATGGATGTTTTTTTTTGTTTTCATTTATTTTTTGGGGTAAATGGTACAGCTTTTTGAACCGGACAATAACCGACTAGGTTAGGGTTAAAAAAAAAAAAAAAAACAGTTCGATTTTTGTCCGGTTCAAAACAATGTAAATATATTAATAAATAAAAAAAATAATAAAATCCAATGTAAATAAATCAGAAAGTGTTTTTTTGGAATTCTGTTTCGGGGACACATGTTTCATTTTGTGTCGTTATTTTTCAACTGTCGAAATTTTATTATTCCTTCCTTAAACCATGGCTTTTCAAAGAATGGCATCTTATCGTCAGAGGAGTGCAAACAGATAACTTAGTAAAAGAGAAATTACTAAAAGTCACAATTTGAAAAGATATACAAATATTTTATCCATTTTTTTTATCCATCAATTTTTCCCAACTGGATCATCTGGGCCATTTAATGGTTTTAGACTTTCCAAATCTCCAACAGATTTTTACAACTTCAGATGACAGTTTTTTTTCCTGGATTTTACCTGACTTCAAACCTGCTGCTACAAACTCTTATGGCGCATTCAACGGTGAACTTTTTATTTATTTATTTATTTGTTTGTCATGCCTCCTTGGGCACCTCCCCTTTAACTATCTTCTCAATTCAACTGTTAAAAATAAAAAAATTAAACTCTTAGTACAGTATCAATATCCAGATCAAATTCTGTTAAATATTTCATTTGATAACTCCCAAAAGTGCCCCCTCAATTTCTCCCTCCTACCACTTTCTCTGAATTCATCCAACCTCATCTTAAACTGATCCACGTTATTGCTGTTCTTAATCGTATTCCAAAAACATATAACTCTGTGAGCAAAAAAAACTTAACTAGTTAACAGATCTAGTTTTTGAAAACTGCCTTGACAATAACCTTCCAGATATAGGAGAAATACTAAAAGAATGCCCACCATAGTTAGAAAAGCCATTTATTATCTTGAAAGTCTCAATCATATCACCTCTCATTCTTCTCTCCAGCAAAGTAGTCAATCCCAATTTGTCCAATTTGTCTATATTTTCAATTTTTCAACCTTTTTCTTTTTGCATTGTATATTTTGTATTTTTTCCCTTTACAAACTTATCTGTTTGCAATCCTCTTACGATAAGATATCATTCTTTGAAAAGCCATGGCTTAAGGAAGGAATAATACTATTTCTTTTATTCGAAACCCCTTGTTTTGAACAACTGATGACTTAATAGATATTGTATTTTATACAAATTTATTATCATCTTTTACTTGTTTATATTTCCGACAACGTTTGTTGAACACTCTAGGTAGGCTACTGTCTGTGCCTAAGCATAAATAGAACTTTATTCCCTTTCTTTACATTGTAATTCCTCGTATCCGTTTGGTTAGAGCGCTTGCTTGCGGAGTCTAGGGTGATTCTGTAACTGGGTTCGAATCTTGCGACCGTCTGAAATTATCATCTCCTACACTGATGATAACATTAGCTTGAAACGCCGGCGTATGTAGGTAAAAATAATTTGATATTTACTTTAATAAATATTGTTAAGAGCCCCTTTAAGAAAATTGAAGTTGTGCCCTGTGCGGGGAGTTAAAAATATACTGTCACGTAGTTATATGCCATGTTCCACAACGTTCGTTGAACACTCGAGGTAGTCTTAATTTCCTTTCTTTAGATGGTAATTTTTCATTGTCGTTTGGTTAGAGCGCTTGCTTGCAGAGTCTAGGGTGATTCTGTAACTGAGTTCGAATCTTGCGACCATCTGAAATTATCATCTCCCTGATGATAGCGTAAGCTGGAAACGCCGGCGTATGTAGGTGAAAATAATTTAACATTTACTTCATATATGTGTAATTACAGAAGATTTAAGAAAACATTGGTACCGTCGGTTTCAATTCCAAATAAAGGCGACCTATAGTTGGCCTCGAGGCTGAAGAGAGTCCAGCATAAGACGCCAACTATAGGTCCCCTTTGTTTGGAATTGAAACCGACGGTACCGATGTTGTCTTAATCTTCTGTAATTACATATATAAATAAATATTACGCTCTTATTTTTTTTTTTAATAAGCGAGCACTCTGCTAGGGATTCTATTCCACTAACAATATATATATATATATATATATATATATATTATATACATAATTAACTGGTCAATTGGGGAGAGGAAAATTAATGTTTTTAACGAGAAATGGTGCACCTTCTCCAAGTGATGTTGCCTTTAGTAGAATCACTAAGATGGATACTCCACCAGACCAGATGAATTCTTGTCCTGGAATCTGGTAAGACCAAGAGAATAAAAGAAAGATATATTATAACATAATTAACTGGTCAATTGGGGAGAGGGAAATTAATGTTTTTAACTTCTTTATTAACTCAACGTTTGGGAGGTAGAGGAGAATCTTGATTGAACATTCGGATATCTATGCATCTCATATAGAAATTAAGTGTTAGCCCCAGAAAGGGTTTTTTTGATTTCTAAGAAGTTACTGAAGTAAAATGAAAACAAAAACGACCAAATGACGCACATCTGTCGGAAGCAAATCCAAATCTTATCTCTTATATAAATCCAAATCTTATATTATATAAATCCAAATCTTATATTATATAAATCCAAATCTTATATTATATAAATCCAAATCTTATATTATATAAATCCAAATCTTATATTATATAAACGACAGTTGTCTGTGGTTGTATGTTCAGCCAAAAATAAATAAATTCAAAACAAAAATCCACAAAGTGTGTATATTCTTGATCAGCGTTGTCCTAGATGAATGATATCTAAAATGTAAAAAAATTATTTATTCTTTAAGAATCAACCGGGCCAGGTTTCATCAGGGGAGGGGGGTTGGTTTTTGAGCCATTTTATGTACTAATTTGGAAAGAAAATACTGACTCATTCCTCGAGGAATTAATATAAAGGAGAGTTGTCTGTGTGTATGTCTATCCTTAAAAGAGCCCTCGGATATAAATTTGAATCATAATGGAATCTAGGGTTAGGAAGGAAACCCTTGATCTCTTCCAACTAACTGAATACTTTGTAGCAGTCATAAACATTACATTTTTTTTCCTTTCGCGGAGAGCAGTCCCTTGTGAGGTGGTTTGGTCACACTATAATCAATCAGCCTCCAGGGTGTACTAATTTCGACCAAACAATTGAAGGACTTCTTTGGGATTCGCAGGTCAGACAAAAATTTTCCCGACCCCAATTAAAAAAGACGTCCTCTCTCCTGCCTTGGTCAACTAGACGCTGAGCAAAGCTATCTTCACTTAAATCTGTTCCTCAGAATTATGTAATCTATTCCCTGCTTCTTTTGTTCCAGCTCGTTTTACTCGTTGGTCTAGTGGTCTCCATCAATTCGCTGTTTTGATACCTCATTGTAATACAGCTTCCTATTCCAGTAGCTCCTTTCCAATAACTGCAGGCTTGTGGAACTCTCTTTCTGTTGACTGTTTTCCTCCTACCTATAGCCTTGATTTTTTTCGAGACTAAGGTCAATAGGCATCTCTTGTCTTTGCGATAATCATATTTGTTCTTGTTAGCTCTGTACATCAAGTGGCTTCATGCCTTGTCTGGAGAGATTTCCATAAAAAAAAAAAAAAGAAGATATATTGCTACCAGAAAACTTTCTGCAGCAAAACGAACTTTATTTACTTTCGGCAACCTACACCCAACGGTGTAGGTCACTCAACTAAATATATTATTTGATATTTATAGAAGGGATTTGTTTTCCGTTCGTTTGACGACCCTTGTTGTTACAGAATATTATAAGCGTTTGTCTTATAGTCTATGTTAAGATAAGCTCCTATGACTTTCCTTTATTTTATCAGATTTGCAAATCCAACTTCAATGTTTACTACATTTAGATATTTATCTATGAATGAAAAAGAAATTGATTTTTTTTATGAATGAAAAAGAAATTGATTTTTTCTTTCATTGTTAAAAAAAAATGTATTTATTAATTCAGGTTTTGCTAAATTTTTTTTTTTTTTTTTTTAGTTTTTTTTTTCTTCTCTTTCCAATTTCTCATCATGGATGCAACATTTTTGAAATATTTCCCTTTCTTTTTTTTTCTTTCTTTTGATTTTTGTCCATCTCTGGATTTTTGGGCTAAGAATTGAGAGAAGGGGAAGGGAGAACGGGAGAGAGAGAAGGGGGAAGAGGGGGGTCCGTATATTTATTTATTTATTATTATTATTATTATTATTATTATTATTATTATTATTATTATTATTATTATTATTATTATTATCTCTTTGTTACAATTTTTGGTAATGGTCGAAGAACAGAGAGAGAGAGAGAGAGAGAGAGAGAGAGAGAGAGAAAGAGAGAGAGAGAGACGGACGGACGGACGGACAGACAGACAGACAGGGAGAGAAAGAGAGAGAGGGTGGTTCATATCTGTATTATTTTTATTAGTTAAGACTCTTTGTTTCAATTTTTGGTCGAAGAACTGAGACAAAGATATATATATCAGGGCCGGCGGGACAGTTATAAAAGTGGGGGGGGGGGCTTCTCCTAAAAAGTGTGGGGGAGCGGTTAAACACAAGCATATCAACTTAATTATTGATGACCGTAAAGTGGGGGGGGGGCAAGTCAAAAAGTGAGGGGGCTTGAGCCCCCCCCCCCATGCCCCCCCGGTGCCGCCGTCCATGTATATATATATATATATATATATATATATATATATAGAGAGAGAGAGAGAGAGAGAGAGAGAGAGACAGAGAGACAGACAGAGAGACAGAGACAGAAACAAAGAAAGAGGGGGGACCAGAAAGAGAGAGGGAGGAAGAGAGAGGTGGTTCGTATGTGCATTATTATTATTAGTCCCTCTTTGTTTCAATTTTTGGTCGAAGAACTGAGAGAGAGAGGGGAGGCGGGGGAAGAGGGGGAGACGAAGAAAGGAAAGAATCCTTATCCGTATTATTATCATCATCATCATCATCATCATCATCATCATCATCATCATCATCATCATCATCATCATCATCATCATCATCATTATTCGTGTTCTTCTTCTTCTTCTTCTTCTTCTTCTTCTTCTTCTTCTTCTTCGTCTCCAAATAAATCTCCAAGAAGCTAAGAAGAGGAATCTTTTTATTTAGTTCTTCCAGTGGAATGTGCCATTCAACAACGACAGTGGAATGCCGGCCGATCGGCTCTTTGTCATCGAACAAGGCAATTCGCCATCAAAGAAGTAAAAACAAAACACTAACAATCATGTGTCCGTGTGTCTGTCTGTGAGAGAGAGAGAGCGCACACGCACGCACATGATTTGACCCCCCCCCCCCCCCTGCCGCCACCCCATGCATTCCTGGCTTTAAAAACACTTACATCATATTGTATGTTTTGGAGTTGCAAAACAAATGGAACATTTATTCCTTCTCTGCATTTTCCATTTTTCTAAACGCAATCCATTTTTGTTTTTTATTCGATTGTAGTTTAGGGGCCGTTGAAATATCTCATATATTCCTTCGGTTTAATCCAAATCTCTATATCAATCAAATTATAAGACGACTTCACGTGTGTCTGTGTGTATGTTTTTCTCGTGACATGTAACTTTGCTAATTACAATGTTAATTTTATTCACTAGTAATCGAATAATTTATTGAAATAAAAAAAAATGCAGTAGCCTAAAGTACTAAAACGAATATTTTAAAAATCGTATTTAAAAAAAAAAGTTACGAAATTAAATCCATCATAATGCATTTTTGTTTATTCATAAATAAGTCACACAAAGTTGAAAAAACTGAATAAATTGCTTTGTGACCTTTGAAATCAAGGGAGGCGCGAGAGCGCTCTATCCCTTAAAAGACTTCAAAAACGGCCTATGCTAGAAATCTCATTTCTTTGATCAATCATAACTCAAAAACCAATAAACCAAATTAGTTAAAACTTTGCACAAAATTTTTTTATAGGTTCTATAAGTGTGTAGAATTTTAGCATCATTAGTCAAGGCAACCCAGAGATCCAGAAAGGTCAGTCATGATTTTGTGTTATCCGTGTGTACGTACGTACTATGTGCCACCCTGTATCTCATCAACTATTTGATGGATTCAACTGATTTTTGGCAGAGATAGAGGTTCTAGGGTTTAGTTGATGGCATTTTAATTTCAGTTTACCATATACCTTAGTTTTCCAGAAAATTCCAAAAAACCTTTAAAATGACCATTGTATTGAGGCATAGCCTTTACAAAAGTAGTGACATTCCATGAAAAATGCCAGTATACTGAAATCATATGCCGTTAATAGGGTTAAGATGAAAATTCATATGCACTAAATGTACAAAAGCAAGAAAATTCCCAAATTTTTACACTAGTAGGAATTTTTGTTCAGCGCACCTCACACACTTCATCCACTCATGCATAGAGATTTATACTGTAGTGATGTGATAATGAAATGGTTTGGTTGATATGTAGTCATACCCTTAATGACAATAAAAGTGTAAAAATTTGGGAATTTCCTTGCTTTTGTACATTTAGTGTATATGAATTTTCATCTTATCCCCATTAAAAGCATATGATTTCAGTATACTGGCAATTTTTCATGGAATTATAAAGGAATTCGGAAACCCTTAAACTGTCGAATAGACAGTCATTTAATCTTGACGAAAATTTTGGGGTTGTTACCAAAATTCGTCTTTTGTTGACATGAATAATAAAAAAGGCGGGAATCAATCAAGAGACAAAAAGGAGTAAATAAAGAAACAGACCCAGAAATGTAATTCGATAAAGTTTATTAATAAGACAAGAAAAAATAGCCAGTTCCTGCTTTTGATTCCCAACGCAGGGTTAATCATGTTAACCTAGGGTAACGATGGAAAATACAATAAAATTAAAAAATAGCCCAATAAAATTAGAATTAAATTGAGCTAAAAAAAATATACATGAAACAATGGAGTCTCTACTCAAGAGACTATTGGTTAAATAATGGCCGTGTGAGGCTGGATGTATGTGTGAGAGATCGTTTGGTTTGGTTTGGCTTGCGCGATTTAGTGCGGGTGAACCCGTACAACCGAGTGCAAAATAAACTGGTTCTCACAGTTGGAGCTCACAGGCATTGACAGAGCCACCACATTGACGAGACCTCAGGTCAAGGATCAAGGTGCACCTGCGCATAGGGGTTCTGTGACGTCACAGGCTTTTGTGTGGGAAACAGTTTTGTCAGTCTGGGTTTTGGAAGCAAGCCGAACAGACGTATTTCTCTTTAAATGATTAGGGGAATTAAATTCCCTAAGAGAATACAGGCATGAGATTCCTTCTTCCCCCCTCCTCGGATGGCTAAGGACTTAAGCTAGGAATTAACTACGATAGAGTAGTAATTCGGTCTCTCTCTCGACGTTAGTGAAACATCTCCAGCGGCGACAGAAACTGATGCCTGAATAAAACAAAATCAAAGTAAAAGATTGTTGCCTCGTGAATTTTGTTGGGAAGGTTTTTGTTGTAGACACAGCGGACGGCGATGTTCACGGCAGTACAGAAACGAAGAAAGAAACTCAACCACTAGACGACATCGAGACGGCACCCCTCCACGTCGAAGAAGAGAAAGTACGCGAAATTAAGAACTATGGAACATATTTTTAAAAAGGTGGATGTGCCGTTTCAGATGATAATAGGAAACAACCAAGTTATTCCTATAAATATTATCGTCTCCAACCACACCGAAAAATAGATAGAAATGGACAGAACAACTCCGTTCTAAAACAATGGTTATTACCTCAGGCAATAATGGAAAGTGGCAAGAAAAAACAAGAAGTCTCGCTTTTCCACCAAACACATAAAAACAAGATGTCTTACTTGAAAGGGCTGAAAAGAAGAATAAAACAAATACAATAAAAAATGTTTTTAAGACGGATTCAAATGTCCTTCTCTTCAGTCCTTCGATATCTTTTAAATTTCATTTAAATAAAACCCACAAAGGGTCAAAGTCTTTGGATTTTCTCGTCCCAAATTCGCAAATAAAATATGCTTTTCAAAGGATAATTGTCGCTCTTCAAAATGATGAATCTGACAACAGGCAGTCTTCTTAGAGCTGTATGTCTGGAATTCTTTCAAAACTTCCCTGTACATCAAAAGGGAATTCTTTTTTTTTATGAGGACGCTTTGTCCTTGTACATAAAAGCCTCTCGCTTCTTCAAATAATTTTTTTTAAAAGACGCTCTGCCCTTGTACATAAAAGCCTCTCGCTTCTTCAAATAATTCTTTAAAAAGACGCTCTGCCCTTGTACATAAAAGCCTCTCGCTTCTTCAAATAATTTTTTTTAAAAGACGCTCTGCCCTTGTACATAAAAGCCTCTCGCTTCTTCAAATAATTCTTTAAAAAGACGCTCTGCCCTTGTACATAAAAACCTCTCGCTTCTTCAAATAATTTTTTAAAAAAGACGCTCTGCCCTTGTACATAAAAGCCTCTCGCTTCTTCAAATAATTCTTTAAAAAGACGCTCTGCCCTTGTACATAAAAGCCTCTC